>CAVNZG010001598.1:0-43920 GCA_963693315.1 Diogma glabrata
CGTTCGCGAGTGAGCTGGGTCCCCAGCCTGGCCGATCATCAGCACGGCACGAGTTGCATGACATCTTAATTCAGCCCATTTGCTAATCATTTAGCGTGCGTGCAAGGAAAGAGCACGTAGACACGGAAGCGATAGCATTATGGAACATGTAGGTGAGTAACAGATTACTCGAAGCAAATGAATGGAGAGTATAGATGCTGGGTCAATTATCAGCTAAGCTGCATCCTTTAATTTGTTAGACTCAAGTGCTGGACTGTTAATATTTAAAGCAGGAGTTTCATTTGCCGAAAGTGGAATTTTAAACTTACTTAAATTTGCAGTTCGTTCGCCTTCCAAAAAATTCGTTACAATTAAAGTGGAGGCACAGGCTTGAAAGTTTTGCCTTCGTCCTTTTACATTGCATATTATCTAGGTAGGTTTTTCCTGCCCTACTCCTGTACCATCAATAAAAAAGAAACGTGAATCAGTGGTAAATATTCAAACGAAGCTGTTATCTTAAAGAAGCTTAAACTTAAAACCTTAAACGAAAATCATGAAAAATGGTTAACATTAAAAACTGAATATAAATATGAAGATCTGCCAGATACACAAAGAGTTGTATTAACCACGACGATGACAACTTATCCATATAATCTTATTATACACGATATTCTAAACTGATCATAACAAAATGACAGTGGTTTATAGACAGGCTTAAAAAACACGGTATCTAACGTCTCTAACACTAACAACAATAGAGATAGAAGAATGCTGAAAAGCTTCTTGTAATAGCAGTCTAAGCAAAAACACAGCTAGAGAGCAAAAATATATGCCAAGTAAAAGTAAAATTCTTTCTTTGAACCCGTTTTTAGACCAACAAGCAATACACTGAGAAAAAAAGCTACGTAATTTTAACCAAATTGGTTTTATTAAAATATTTTTGTTAAAATAACATAGTTTATGTTACGTTTCAATAAAATTGACTTTGCTAGTTTTTTTCAATTATGTTATTAATATAAAAATCGCTTCGTTATTTTACCTAAGCAAATACATTTTGTAAACAAACATTGGTTTTGTTAAAATTACATGGTTCTAGTTATTTTAACATGGCGGTAGCTTATTTTGATTAACAATGGTAAAAATATTTAATATATACTCTGTTAAGCATATATTATAATAACAGAGCGCTATGTTAAGAGAAATTGAGTTTACGAGGCTAAGATAAAGTAACGGAGTACTATGTTAATCAAATTGAAACAATTGTTATAGGTATGTAGAGCTATTTTAAAATAAGAGAACATTTTGTAAAATGCCAAAATTCATTTAAGAATTGCATTTAAAATTAATTCCATTTGAAACGTGTTGTCTTTGTGCTTGGAAATGAAAAAAACTTCTCTTGCCACTAAAAAAATACTTTATAAATTGCTAAAGAAAGGGAAAATAATGTACAACATTAAATTATTTAAAAAGTTAACAGGTAAGCAATTCAATCTTTTTATGAAGCATTTACTTGTCTTTAATTATATTTATATTATATATTATTATTTTTGAAATCCTAATAGCTCGATTTCTAATCGCGGAAAACTTATTATTATTATATAACACAAGATGATATAAGAAATGTTTGAAGGGTAACAAAATATAGTGGGATGGATACAATTCGAGCAGTACATATATAAAGAATAAAGAATCGGTGAGTTGAATTTAAATGTTTGCAGCTTGCTAAAAAATTGTTACGTTTTCGTTAACTGAACTAAATTAATTTGAGTTTTAACTATGAAAAATTTAACTTTATATAAAAATTTAAAATAAATTAAAGTTAAAATAAAATTAAAATTAAGTAAAAGTTAAAATAAAATATATTGAATGGAATAAAATTATAAAAAATATACAATAAATTATTGCAATCCTAATACAGACTTAAACCAATTCGAACTATTGTCTGAATTAAATATGCTCAATTTTGTTTACTGAATTAATTAATTTGCTCAGATTAATTTTAATTTGGCAACGACAACGCAACATATTCGAATACCATAAATAAAAATTTTATTTACCAATTTCAAGAAATATTTTAAAGAACAATAATCTACGGTAACACCATCTACAGTATCCATAACCGACAGTTTCATTAAATAGTTTAAAGAATCCTAGTTATCTTAAATCTGTTTTATCCAATCTAAAATGTACGTTTGTTTCTTATGTAAAACATTAAAAAATAATGTTCATTTATTTATAACGCATCTTAAGATAGAGCATATATGCAATGCAATAGATGCATAAATATGTTTATATGTTTTCTTTTATTAAATTTTAGATTTAAAATAACCAACTTCTATAATATATTCGAATTTTAAACATTATTTAATTTTTTTGATTTGTATTAGCTGAAGTATTATAGTCGAAATGCAAATTTTAATAAAACAAATACATTTATTAAAACTATATACCTCCATTTTAAATGTTAATTTTAAATGTAAATTAAAAAAACCATTTTATAAACATTTATAATAAACAAAATAAATTATAACGAATGATTAATAAATAAATAAATAAATTATAACGAATGATTAATAAATAAATAAATAAATTATAATGATAAATAAATTTTAATAAATAAATAAATTATAATAAATTATAAATAAAACTTATACATAATAAAAATGTTTATTTATCATAAATATATACATTAAGGTGACTTAACTAATAATACATTAATTTAATTTATATAATTAAGTTGTGTAATTAAAAATTTAATTTTATATTATATATAAGTATTAATAAAATCATTGTTAATAAATAAATTTATTTAGAGTACATTGAAAAAGTGTTTTTATTCCCAATTTTAGAAGGAGTCCAAAGGTCCAAAATTGTTAATTTTAACCAAGGTTCCATAAAATATATAGTTATTTTAATTATGGCAGTCACTTCATTAGTATGTATAAATAACAAATAATTCTATTGTTTTCACTAAGCAAAGTTACATAGTGAAATAAAACTTTTACAAAAATTATGTTAAAAGTACATATATCTTTGTTAGGTTAATTAAATCTTTATAATCGGCTATGTTGGTATAACAAAATATTATTTTTTCTTTACTAAAAACAATGTCGTTTTATAAAAAAGCTTTGTTAAAAGTACATATATGTTTGTTAGACTAACTTATCTCTTAAAAATTGGCTATGTTGTTATAACAAAATATTATATTTTGTTTACAAAAAACTATGTCATTTTGTACAGAAATGAGTTTGTAAATTTTTGTATATTTAACATAGCAAAAAATGTTTTAATAACAAAGTGCTAAGGTGGCTGAAAACTCACATAAATTTCTGTTAAATTAATATGTGTTTTCTGTTGAAAATACTTACTTTTTTCTTTCAGTGTACTACGGGTAGATTACAAAACTCAACGCTTTTCTTTATCGAAAAACATTCGTTTATTTTGCCAAAAAAACATCTAGTAATCGAGTTAATAATAACGAATCATCATTCAACAACACCACATGGGGAACGCAACTGAGGAAACGCAACATCCGAAAAGGTTTTGTTCAATAAATAAATGCGAATAAATTTCGAATAAATTCATAAATTTGTTAAATCCACAGATTCAAAGCTAAGACCAATCAACAAATAATGGGCAAAGGACTTTTGTGTCTATGGCTACTAAGGCGGTTCTTTATTTAAGTTGTAAGTGATCTTAAATTGCAAGAATTCATTGCAACATACAAGAGGTTTACATCACGACGTAGGATGCTGATATTAACAGTGACAAGACAATGGCATAAATTTTGTTAACGCCAGCTTTGAATTAATCCAAAAAATTTCTCTCCAAAGACCATACTACTTGGCACTTTGTACCACCTTTGAACTATCATCTAAAAAAGTGAGAAAGGAAACATCATTAGCCTTTAAAGAACTGTAAACGTTAGTCAAATAAAGGCATGAATGAATTCTCGGCCAATATCACAATTGACATCAGATCTAAGTGCTCCATCCGTTTTAACGCCTGGACATTTCTTGATTGGTGATTCTTTTATCTCAACACGAGAACCAAAAATAGGAAAATTGAAGAGATCAATTTAAGCCACGAAACCGGAGTAGTAGATCAACTGCAACCAATAAAATGGATAACGGCTAGAATAAAAGAAGTACATCCAGGACAAGACAACAGAGTGCAGGTAGCCACCATTTGTGGACGGTTAAGGTCACTCTGAAAAGACCTTTATCTAAACTAGCACGCAAAACTATTAAAAAAATAGAAACTAATGATGTTATAAGAATGCAATCAAGTTTGAAGACATTGAGAGGTACTGAATTCATCTTAGTCTATAACGCATGCTTAATGTGTTTTGTTTTACAACAGTGCATACTTGATTGTTGTATGTTTGGCTCTTTATATAATCAAAAATTTCTATTAAAATCTTCTCGATACCTGGATTATGGGATTCAGATTTACAGAGTAAAAACATGATCAATCGCATCAATCTTTATGACTAAAAAATTGATCATTTACGACTAAGAAAATCACAAATTGAGACATGTTTGAATATTCTCGTCCATTAAATGCGATTTCAAGTGATCCACTATATATGGTGGTATATGGTCTATCACCTGATCATTTTCTAATAGGATCCATCGCTAATTGATTTGAATTTTAATCGACTGTCTATATTCTAGAAAACTCAACAACCCATTCAAAACTCCGAGCAAGAATTGGTTAGGGAAAGCATTAATATAGTGATTAGAACCAAAAAGGGTAAACCATATTAGTTAAATATGATTAGGGCTTGTTTTTGGCCTGAATCAGAAAAGATACCATTTTAGGGTTAACTTTATTTAAATATATCCGTCAATTTGATCAGAACCTGATATAAAATACCTTAGTAGAGCTTGTAATATTTATTTTAATATGGTAAACTTGATAAGGGGGCCTGGGATCAGGGCTCAGGGATTTTGAGATTTTCGACCGATTATCGCTCTAAACTCCAAAAAAGTAATTTATGAACTTGAGGATCATTTCAACTACAAAACCGTTCACTTGCAATCTTTTCATCAATCATTATGTAACCCTTCAGTCATTGCACATACTAACTTTATTTGTTTTTCAATGTTAGGAATGTTTAGTATTATAGTAAATTATAAATTAACGTCTCTAAGTAGCTGAAGATACCATGCCAATTAAGGACAAGGATGAAATATTAATTAAGTTTCTATGGAAAATAGGTATAAGTAGTATGGACAAATTGAAAAAAACGACTACTTTTAGATTGTTTTTTTAAAGTGCATAGTTTGAGAATAGGGAGCACCTCAACATGCCTGAAAATCTTGCCAATCCGAGGTCACTTCGAAATTAAATTTTTTAAAATATGTTAACTGTGACTGAATTTCGAAAAATTGATGAAAAATTAGAATTTTAGTCGGACTAATAATCTTTAAAATTAAATATTTCAAGAAAACGAAAAAATGCCTCTTTATAAATTATAATATTTATTATCTGGTGATCAACCGATTTTTTATGGTACACCAACAACAAATGGTACACGAATAGTTTGTAATGGAGCGCTAGTCATCGGTGAACCGACGAAGTGGCATAGTAGGCCGCGCACCTAGCAAGATTTTTAAGCCCCAAAACTAGCATCAGTAAGTGGAATCGAACAATATATACCTGCTGCTCCAGCACAAATAACAGTAATGTACGCGTGTCACATGATAAGAACGGGCATAGAAAAAAAACGAGTGAAATAAGTAGACTCTGGCGACCACTATACGTGAGAAAAAACCGCAATCACCACGTCCAACCCCCTCCTTTAATCACACCTTCACACGCTCTCGCACTTCATCCGCTCACCCACACACACACACACACATGCATACCCGTACTCACGACCATATACACACACGCTCTCATACCCACCCACATACATACCCATATATATATATATATATATATATATATATATATATATATATATATATATATATATATATATATATATATATATATATATATATATATATATATATATATATATATATATATATATATATATATATATATATATATATATATATATATATATATATATATATATATATATATATATATATATATATATATATATATATATATATATATATATATATATATATATATATATATATATATATATATATATATATATATATATATATATATATATATATATATATATATATATATATATATTAGACTGGTCGTTAAAAACTAAATTTTCCGAGACGCCCCCCAGAAAAATTCTTTGTGGTCAAAAAACCATAACGGCACTATTTTTTTTTTTTTTAAGTGAAAAGAACACGTGCCGCAAAATCATCGAAGTTTATTTTTTGATAAAATTGTTAATATCTCATAAAATATGCAGATGTCAAAAAAATCACATAACCATTTTTGCAGGAAATTTAATTCTCTACAAAAAAGGTCCAAGTCATTTTTTTCCTAAAACCTATATTTCTGATGATATTTTGAAATAAAACTTGAAATTCTTCGAAACTCGTAAAACCAAATGATGAAAATTTCGACGAAAAAGTACTAATTTTGATTTTTTTTGTCACGTTTATTTTTTTACACATTTCATTCTATAGCATTAGAAGAAAATTAGGAGTTTTTCGTCATCTTTATTTTTTATGTTTTTTAAAAATTACGAAAACTTACAAGTTCATTTTCAAAATATCATGAGAACTATACGTTTTGGGGAAAAAATGACATGGACCTTTTTTGTAGAGAATTAAATTTCCTACAAAAATGGTTATGTGATTTTTTTTTACATCTGCATATTTTATGAGATATTTGAAAAAATCTACAAATTTTTCAAAAAATCAACTTCAAGGATTTTGCGGCACGTGTTCTTTTGATTTAAAAAAAAAAAAAATAATGCCGTTGTGGTTTTTTGACCACAAAGAATTTTTCTAGGGGGCGTCTCGGAAAATTTAGTTTTTAACGACCAGTCTAATATATATATATATACATACATATATATATATATATATATATATATATATATATATATATATAGATATATATATATATATATATATATATATATATATATATATATATATATATATATATATATATATATATATAAATATATATATATATATATATATATATATATATATATATATATTTTTTTTTTTTTATATATATATATAACGAAAGTTTTCCAGGTATATAATTTCTCGTTTTAAAAATAAAATTCTTACAAAATTTTAATATCCGTTTTTTCAATTTTTTGTTTTTTAAAAAATGCATTTCATTTAACTAAAACCGCCTGAATTCTTGTTTCATAGAAATTTAATTATTTAGGATACATGTTAAGTATTTGAGGGTGTGGATGCTTTTTACATAATTCACGTTTTCTCCCATTTCTACCTGTCCGAAATTAATTATAAATCAATGTACCTGAAATATATTAAAACTGATGCTGAGAAGCAAATAGTGATAAAAATTATGTGAAATAAAATGCATGTTGTATAGAATTCTTAGAATTATTTTATTCTAAGTTGTGTAATAAAAACAATAGACATTCATTAACAACATAAAATAATATAAAAAAAATTAAAAATATAAAATAAATTTACAGGATTTTTCAGATAAGCCGTTAATATGGCTTATCTGAAAAATCCTAGTTTTAGCTGCATTAGAATATTTTTTTGTGAGCAATATTTTTTCATCTTTGGGTATAAACGCATGAAATGATTGTGTACGTTTTATAGTTACAGCCTCTCTGTATTTTGCTTCTAGCCGTGACGTCATTTCTGTATAATAATTTTTACTGGTATATGGTGAAATGAAATTTGTTAGTTGTGGTAAATTACATAATGAATGTCAATGTGTGGAATATGTTGAAAATCTTAAAGATATATACCCAAAATACCCAAAGATAAAAAAACATTGCTCACAAAAATATATTCTTATTCAGCTAAAACTAGGATTTTTCCGATAAGCCGTTAATATGCAATGTAAATTTATTTTATATTTTTAATTTCTTTTATATTATTTTATATTATTAATAAATGTATTTTGTTTTTATTACACAACTTAGAATAAAAATAAAAAGTTAATTATTATATGAATTCTTTACAACATGCATTTTATTTCACATAATTTTTCTCACTATTTACTTCTCAGCATCAGTTTTAATATATTTCAGGTACATTCATTTATAATTGATTTCGGACAGGTAGAAATGGGAGAAAAAGTCAATTATGTAAAAATCATCCACACTCAAATACTTAACTTGTATCCTCAAAATAAATAAATTTCTATAAAACAAGAATACCGCCTGAATTCCTTAAGTTAAATAAAATGCATTTTTTAAAAAACAAAAAATTGAAAAAACGGAAATTAAAATTTTATAAGAATTTTATTTTTAAAACGAGAAACTATGTACCTGGGAAACTTTCGTTGTACACTCAGAAAAATAATTAATATAGGTCTAAGGAAAATATTACATCAAATTTATGATACAGAAATTACATTGTTTGTAAATAAAGTTTCATGGCTTTTATGATTTCTTATTACTTTTATGAAATTTTTAAACTCATATTTATTGCACCTTACATACATTTTAAATATCGAAATTCTTAAAAAGAATGTTACATTTCTTAATTAAGTTTGTCGTTACCTTTCGTAATATTTACGAAATAAATTTCATTAAACATAAATACATTTTCAAAAACAATTTTTCCTAAATTTAAACACATTTTCGTAAATTCTATTGCTAAAAAAAAATAAATAACATAAAATCTACGACAAATTTTCATAAATTTTAGGATTTAAATATTGCATTAAATTTATGAAATAGAATCCTATAAATTAGAGTAATTCGTATCTTAAATGCAAAAAATATAACGTTAGCTTAGCAATATATGCAAATTAATTAAAAAACAAACTGTGTTCGATTGTTTAACTGAAGTGCTGCATATTAAACATATTTTAAAATGAATATTGACGGCGATGTTAAAAATAGTGCAAATACTGGCAATATTAACAATAATACTAAAAATACTGAAGAAGGCCGCGATGATGTAGCTGAACTGATAGTTGTAAGTGCTAAAGAAAATATTATATATGATTTATTAAAGCAATGGAATTTGGAATCATACTTTATGCGATTTCGAGGTAAGCATTTTGCATTGTTTTGTAAATTTTATGGAACATGTGTTGACTTCTGGAATCGAATTGATCATCGATCATGTTTAAAAGAATTTGCGACGTCACTATCAGATGATTCACTTTTGTTACATAATTTCCACTTGTTTTTTATGATACATTTGACCATTAAATTAATTTTATAAATATTGTAGCACTTAAAATTCACTATAATACATTGTTGATGCTACAACCTCATCACATCAACGAAATTCAAGTAGAAAATGTGGAATAAACATGGAAACATGGAATAAACATGGACCACACAGTGGGTAGTTAGGTAGTTAGAAGCGATTCATTTTATATCATTTACAGTATTATTTGTATTTTTTTAATAAGCTACATATTTTATAATATTGAATTAAATTTTAAAAAAAATGTATATTATTTGTATATATATGAATTAAATAAATAATAAAAAAATAAAACTGCCTATATATTGGCTATATATGTGATTTTATGTTAGGTTTATCTTTATATTTATATATGTATATAGTTAAAAATAGAATAAACTATTTAAATTTGAATTGTAGTGTTTTCTTTAAGACTCATATGAAATCCCGGAAATATACATCCTATATCCATCATGCAACCCAAGAATAGTATATCACAGATACTGGGCAAAATTAGTAATATACTGTTTCTAAATTAAATAACACATTTCTTATATCCAACGTTATACGTATAATGAAGTTAAGTTTTTTTACATAAATATAACAATAAAATATTAATATCAATTAAATATTATGATAAATTCGTAGATTTTATAACCTTTAAAATAAACCCTATGAAGTTTACTAATCAAATTTAGGGCAATACTGCACGTAATGTTTACAACGCATACTTCAAAACAAATATCCATATTACACCAATTTTATGATACATGTTTACTCATTCTGTTAATTTTATGAGATACAATACTACAAATTATGAAGTTTTCCTTATTTTTATGTGACTTTTATATCATTAAATCAATGAAAATCATATACTAATTTATATTATCAATGTACATTGACTCGAAATCGTGTGCATATTTTCTTAGTTTTTACGTAGTTTTTCATTGTATCGATGAGGCAGTTTTTTGAATGTAGATTACGAACTAATTAAATATTTTTTTCTGGAAAAAAAATGTGGTAAAAGTGAGGGTACCTCCAACAGCGCCATCTGTGAATTTTTTTTTAAGTTTAACACACTATTACAAAATGTTTAATAAATTTTAAGTAATTTTTTATATAAGTCCTATCAATTACCTTTCCAATGAACTATAAATGTCTTAAATCGGTTTAGTCAATCGTTAGCAATCGATATTCAAAGATACTCATGTTTCGCAAACCCCTAAAGCTTTGCTGCCACCCTGTGTCATCCCTAGAGCGAAATATAATTTTTTGAAAGAAATGGTATTTTTATTTTTTCATTGGCTATCTGTATATGAAATTTTATCGAAATCAGAGGGGGTCAGGTCACATGCTAGAACAAATGCTGTTGCGATGACGTGGAATTGCTCTATAGAATGTTAAAACTGTGAACTGTTAGTTTTTTGGATATTGATATTTGTATCATGACATTGTAGGATAAAAAAATTATGATTTTAGTTTCACTCATTAGTCCAAATCTAGGCTAATGGAATATTGATTCCAGAAATCAAGATATCCAATTCAAATAATATTAATTTAATATCTTAGTTTTTATCTACAAACTAATTAAAAATGCAAATCTAGATGACAACTAATAAAAAAATGGATTTTGTATATAAAAAAATTCCATTTATATCAAAAGAATCTAGATTACGCCTACAACTCTAATCGACAAACAGTAAGTCTAAGTCAGTTATTTATTCACAATAAAAAAATCGTTAAATTTTTTTAAAAGAAATCATGAAACGAAAAACTAAAATTATAATTAAAAATCAACCACAGTCAATTAAAAAAAAATAATCGGTCTTCCTTTCGATACACCTACTAAAATAATTTAAAGAAAAAATATTAATTTCTTATCCATTTACATAATTTTTTAATATGCTCAATGATTTCCATTAAAAATCACATTTATAATAAAGATTTCAAATATAACGTTTCATAATGTCCATATTTACGATGTCGTACAATATAAACCAAAAACATATATTATCAATTAAAACATATGAACAAAACTATTCAAATATTTATACATTTCAATTATGAATCTAAGCTTCTCAACGAAGCGTTATGTTTTTTTTATTATTATTTTTCGTTACCGGAGAAAATCTACTTAGTAAAGTAAAGTAAAGTAAAATCCCGTCAAAAGAAGTTTCCTTTTTCTAAATCAGACGTTTAAGTATTAAAAAAACTTAATTTACTCTCAAATTTTCATTTGTGCGTTTTTATTGTTTAAACATCAAAAAACTAATTCATTTTTTATTTGGAACCCACATATATTGTTTATATAGAGAAAAATAATATTTTTTGTTTAACAAAAAAAAATTGTTGAAAATATAAGAAGAAGCCGAAACATCGTTTAAGAAAATACAGAAAAAATAACATTGAAATTAACAAATACTATTGTGATATTAATTAAGTTTAATTGAGGAAACACCTGGGTGATATTTTGTAGATATGTTTTTTAAATTTTAAGATTTGATGAAGATGAAGTCAGAACAAGCTGATTTGAAATTTTGTATGAAAATATAATTTTATTTTTTGAAAATCAGGTTCGTTGTTTGAAATAAGTCTTTCGTTTAATTTTTAAATTTTAATGTAATTGGTTGTTTACTGGTTGTTAGTTGCTGTTATATACTGAAGAGTTGAGATAATTATTCGAAATTTTGTTTTATGGTTTTTTGGATGTAATTATTTCACATTTAGGAGAACGGTAGCTCAATTTGTAACAGATATCGTAACACGATGATTTGTTGACCAACATATTTCTTTCTATTTTTTGGATTCAATTCATGTAGTTTCATTCACTATTTGATTCCTTTAATGGGGATTTTTCTACACGGCCAAGTTATCTAGCAAAACTCAATTAAATGCATCTGAAAATATTCTTAACGTTCCTATAACGTTCTTTTGGAAGGAGTGTGGTTTCATACTGAAGGCTGAATAGGGCACTGTAATCGTTATATTTCTTAAAAGCAAAATAATAATTGATTACGTTGAATATTGGGTGTTTGACTGATTTTTTCTTCTTAATATTACAATACTGTTATTACAATCCCGACAAACATATTGTGCATCGTGCATAAGTGTATCCACATTTCGGACACTTTTTTGTTTTACTAATTTTTAAGTTTTTCAATAAATGTTTTATAGTGTTTTTTAAAATTGCATAGAACTTTCAGGGTTAAAAACAAAAATAATTAATGTATGACTCTTATGATATTTTATGAACCTATAGACTAAAATATCTTTATTACGACATATATAAATAGCGGTTGGTTTTTTAAGTAGTAAATTAAAAATGTATGTTTGTGATTGCAATTGTAATTGATGCGTCCAATTTTTCCCCATTTTTCAATGATAGAAAAATTTAAATATTTTAACTTGCTCATAAAAATAATATAAATTGTCCACAATTTTCTTAATATTATAAGAAAATAAATTTGAAGATCGGTTAACCGATATAAAACAAGAAATAGTAACAAAATATAGAATTTGTTTTAAATCTCTAAAATTAATTATTGAAATTACCCATTTGTTTTTTGTCTTGTTTTCATTACCTTCACAAAAAAATTTCTATCGCACATAACTTCCGTGAAACATAGGATAAAATTCATCAATTTAATGTTAGAAAAGTCATATTATCTCATAAAAAGTTAAATGAAACTAACCATTTTATAAAATGTAAAAAGAGAATAAACAAAACATAAAATGTATTAACAGTGGGTGTTAAGTGGTTGTATTGAATTCGTTAATCCCCATCACTTGCAAGTTTATTGGAATTCTATTGACTCAAAATGTTTGTCCCCAATCTTTTAAATCCAATTATTTGTTACAGCCGCAGCGATGTTGTTTCGGTATCACGTACCTACAAGTCCAAGCATTTACTGAAACAGTCAGCTTTTTGAAATAATCCGACTAAATCTGATACGATTATTTTAAATAAGGCAACAACATTATATTGCTTTATTTTTTTTAACTGTTAGGTGCAAGTTTTTTTAACAGCTACACAATTATCGTATTTTTGAAACCACTTCACAATTGATTGGCGACTACTGTACAACCAACGACGTATTTTTGCAGGAGTCATGTTGATTTTAAGAGGACCAACGCTTACACCTTCGTGATACTCCTTCAAAACTTTGATGTTCTTCTTTTTGATACCGACTGCTGTGTTTATTTTGTTTTCTATTTTTCAATAAATATCCTTCAAATGGAGACATTTCCGTCTCCATATCCTAGACAGTTTTTTTATCACCGTTGACAAATGCTGGTAGAGATTGTCAGTAAAAGGCCCACAATCGAAAGAAGCTTAGTCATTTGTATAGGATCAGTGGTCGCTGGAATTTTATGTGATTTTTCTATCGTAGTTTTCCCTAATACTGATGTGTGTGTCTTCCTTTCTTTCAAATCACCTTAGAGCATAGCAATTTCGATTTTCTGCTTCTACCTCATTACCAACTTTTTTTACATCAAATAATTTTAAAGAATATTTTTTATTATTTAATAAATAGAATATGCAGTTTCACTTCACAGTATGGAAAAGGAAATAAGAGAAACAGACGAAATCATATTGTTGCTGTAATTCTTTATTCTACATCCTGATTGATGTTATATTGTTATAATAGCTGCGTTTTTTCTTTCAGGTCAATATCAGGGTTTATAAAATACGATGTGGGTCACGCAAAAAGAAAAATATTATAATATAAATTGTTGGCAAGACTAAGCTTCCGAATTGCGAAAATAAAATGTCAAAGCAGCATTTTGATAAATGTCAGATCAGTAAAGTTTATGAAGATTTAAATAATTAATAATTAAATAAAATAATTGATAATTAATAAAAAATTGTAAACATCTAATCTTTTAAAAATATGGATTTTATATCGGAGGTTTGTATGTATTGCTTTGAAATTAGTTTTAAACAAATTTTAATAAAGCTTCTTTGACAGTTTTTTTATTTTGAATAAATTTTCTTTGACATTTATATCTATTAAAATGACGATACCAACCTTATAAAATCAAAACCTACGTTTCCGCCATCTCTTGCAATATCATGTAACCAACATATTTCAGATCATTGATCTAGACCCAGATAAATATCTGGGTTATGTTGTTGTTGTTTTTACATGTAAAAATTAGACTTGATCTAGACCTTGACCTCGACCCAAATGAAAAAAAACGCACCTAAAGTTAGACTCTTTTTGGATCGCCTTATATTGTGGGTTTTGCTATTCCATTTTTTTTTGTATTTCGCTAAATGAAACAAATACGCAACGATGAAAAGACTAGCCAGAGATTTTTTATTTTTTTTTTTTGGTAACCAAGTTGTTTATATGTAGTGATTTGGTTACAATGATTTAGTAAATTTTTTATCGTTGGTCAAGTACGTTCGGATTTTCAATGTTGTTTCTGCAAATAAAATTAAAATTAAATTTGTAATTTAATAGATTTAAAAGATTATCTTGTTGCGTTAGATGAACAAAAGATTTTAATCTAAAATTGTTTCAATATTATTGAATTAAAGATATTGAGCTGACATTTTATTTGAAAAAATGTAAGCTCGTATAATTGTGAAAGAAAATATTGTTGATATTTTTATTATGTAGTCGGATAAAGTAGAATAGGATGTAGGTTGGTGACGGTTATGAATTAATAGATATTGTGATGGTGCTTAAAAATGAAAACTTGGTGAATCACTAGTTATCTATGGTATAATATAATGACCAAAGTAAATGTTTCTCGTGTGTTCATGGTTTATAAATAAACAAAACAATGTGGATTAACACTAATAATGGTGTTCTCGTACTAAGTCAAATATACTGTTGAAAATTAATACATGTGCACGAAAACTTTAATTATAATTCACTTGAAAAACAAATACGGTGAATATGACGGTAATGTATAACGTTGAAGAGTTAGTTCAATAAAACTAGAGTAAAAATATAAATCAACGTGCTAGAAAGTTGAAATAGATCTACATTACTTATTGTTTGGGAATTGTAATGTATGACGATCCACGAGTAAGCTTTTACTTACTAAGCTGGTCGATTATAAATTTGGGTAGTTGATGAATGCAACTACGGAGGCTCTAGTGATATACAAAGACGAAAGTCCTGCACGTCCACAATATGTTATATCAATACCTGGAAGAAGAAGTTGCCATTCAGTTAAGTTTTCTTTACTTTTATATTTATAATTTAGTATTTGTCTACCTAGTTACATATATGCACATATATCCTTCCTTTCGTATTAAATTTTCTCTTTTTTCTATTGTTTTTTATACATGAATAAATACAACAGTACTGTTCACGCATTATCGTGAATTTTTAAATAGTTCATCTGAAAAATCAAAATATCTTAAATTAGAATCAAAAACAAAACCACAGTAATTTTTCATATATTTAAAATTCAATCGCGTACAATATTTCATCGATTTCATATATATAAATATTAATTTTGTTAAAATGAGCCAATTTTAGAAATACGTAGTTAACTTTACAATGCATGCTTTAATATTCTGTTAAAGGGACCACTTTAAGGTGGCCAGTATGTTCACGACCAAGTCGTTATACTTAGGAGCTTCATCAAGATGTTTCTCAATCTGGAAGTGAAAAAACAATGTAAATAGGTTGCTATATTATATGTATATATACTTATCGTAAATCATTTCCAGATGAATGTTAATACGTTGTGGGTTGTCCAGACTTAATTTGACATAATACGATATTAATGTTAATTAATATTAATTATTATCATGATTTGTACAATTAAAGATTTATTTATTATTTATAAACGGTGCTGCTATTGACACCCACCACGGAAATTTCCGTGGCTCTTAGAGACACGGAAATTTGTATAGAAACGGATCAGAATGAAGCTTTTTCCGTGTCTCTAAATTTTACCATATGATCCAAAATCACCATCTACCACGGATAAGACCGTGGCGTAGTTTTAATCTTGGGAACACGGAAATTTTAAAAGAAACGGACTTGAATGTATCACAAGCCACGGATTTCCGTAGTTGGAAGAAATAAATATCCGTAGATTTAAGCAACATTATTTTTTTATGTAAACACCAGCTATACGGATTTCTGTAGCTGTAAGGAATGGATATCCTAACTATAAGCTACAGAAATTCCAGTACATCGTATTACGAAAGTATTTGAATCCGAAAGTACGTACGAAAGTATTTGAATCCGTAAAATCTACCAGTAACTTGCCTCTTTTATTGAAACACTAATCTACAGCTGAACTAATATCTAAAAGTATAGTTGACAGTAAGGCATTGAGATATAGGGAACCCAGGGATCCCAGGCGAGAATTAAAGTCACCAGCCACAATGAATACGTCGAATTGTTGAGTTGATTGAATGTTGTGTACGGCAGCTTGCAGGGTTTCAGGAGCAGGTTCGTCGTCAAGAGTTGGGGAAAGATATACTGAGGCTACGATGATTATAAGTTTGGACGTGATGAATTTTCATATTATGAGAGCAAGGTTAAAAGTTCTATGTTACGAGAGTTCTATCTTAAGCAAGAAACAGAAGACCACCACTTGATCTGCCAAGCCCGTTTGGTTTGGAGGCCAGGGATGAACTTTTATTTAAATATTAATTATAATTATATTTTTATTATAATATAATTATATATTGGTGGGCGAGATGGAGAAGTGGATAAGTCAACAACATCACTTACAAGGAAGTTAAGCAACACTGGCAAGTATCACAACTTAAACGGGTGACCGCTTGGACACTTCATCAGAAAAAATATGGAAATATGATTGTAGCACATTGAAGCCGGAATATCTCGCCCACGGTATGCCAGTATACCTTATCCAGCAGCCCTGGAAACTGGCTAGGATTCGATGGTCCAATCACCCGTTAATCCGAAAGGTGAATCCGAAATTCAAATGATTAAAGAAACGTACACTAGAAAGAAAAACAAAATAAACCAAACCGGAAAAAATCAAATATCGACCCTTGGCTACCGTACCCGGACACGAGTAGGAAACTGGAATATCAGAACTCTGATAGAAACATCGAGGTTAGCACAAGTTGAGAAAGTAGTGGAAGAATATAACATCGAGATACGTCACTCAGTGAAGTAAGATGGAAAAACAGCTGAGAACTAACAACAAGTGAAGGATATTACATGATGGTTCTCTGGTAAATCCAACACACATGAACAAGGCGTAGGAATATTAACAACACCTAACGCAAAGAAAGACATACACAGCGACCATCAACTGGTAATTGCAACATTCAAAATTAAACCAGCCGCTGTATAACACAACAACTCATGTCAGAGGAAATTTAACATCAGCAGATTGAGCGAAAAAAACACAAATAACATCTTCAAATAATCACTCCAGCTCAATCTAACAAACAACGAAACCACCAGCATTGATGAAAAATGGGAACAAGTTAAAGAAGTTTACGTCAAAACTGCTACAGATGTGCTTGGATACCAAGACAAATCACGGAAACCATGGATTAGTGATGATACCTGGAAGAAAATCGAAGAGCGTCAACAGCTCAAGTTGCAATTGTGTCATCAGAACACAACCGAGATCCGCAGCAAATATGAAAGTACAGCAAAACAAGTTAAAGAGATGGCAAGGAATGAACGCAGAAGATATACAGAAAGCATCCTCAAGACTGCAGAAACAGCAGCAGCCAATAGAAATATGCGCACACTACACAAATGCGTGAGAAAGGTCACTAACAAGTATACAAACACTCCACCAATGAAGGGTGAATCTGGAAAAACCCTCACAACACATGAACAACAGCTAAATAGATGGAAAGAATACTTTGAAGACAACTGCCACCAACATGAAGATAATTTGCAGTCTCCGAATGACAACTATCAGCACCCATCCACCAACGGAACGGGAAGTTAGAGATGCCATACAAAAACTCAAGAATAACAAATCTGCTGGTACAGATAATATATCAGTAGAATTACTCAAAGCAGATGTAAACACAACAGCAGAAGCTCTAACACCACTATTAGCTGATGTATGGAACAAAGGTAAAATACCAACCAAATGGAAAGAAAGTTTAACCATAACAATTCCAAAGAAAGGTGCTCTTAGAGAATGAAAAATTGGAGAGGTATATCTCTGCTCAACACAATAATAAAAATACTAGCGATGATCATTCTCGAAAGAATATCTCCATCAATCAACATGAAACTAAGAAATGAACAAGCCGGCTTTAGAACAGGAAGAAGCTGTGCTGATCATATCAACACAACCCGTATCATCATAGAGCAATCAAACGAATGGAACTCACCACTGTATCTCCTCTTCCTGGATTTCAAACGCGCCATCGACTCAATCAACTGAAGCGCGATATGGAAGACACTTTGTGAAATGGGCATCCCGAAGAAAATAGTTGATCTAATCAAAAAAATGTATCGGGATGCTGGAAACAGAATACAATACAAAGGACAGCAAAGTGATAAATACTAGAACCACCGAGGAGTGAGACAAGGCTGTGTACTATCCCCGCTACTGTTCCTAATAGTACTAGATAGTATCATGCGAAAACTCGATGATGCAAGTCCAAATGGAATCCAATGGAACACAACAAAACGGCTCAATAATCTAGACTACGCAGATGACATCTGTCTACTTACACACACACATTCGGACATGCAGCAGAAAATACAGAAGCTATCAACCCTTGCACATGAAGTTGATCTCCACATTAATATCAGAAAAACAAAGACTATGAGATTGAACACCAAAACGATAACACCAATTACCATCAACAAAACACAAGTGGATGAAGTCGACAAATTTGTGTACCTTGGTTGTACTGTAGCAAAAACAGGCGGGACTGAAAAAGATATCAGTCAGCGTATTAACAAAGCTAGAAATACGTTCAATATGCTTCACAAGATCTGGAATGCATCCGTCCTGTCAAGAAAGACAAAGCTACGAATGTTCAATGCATGTGTCAAGTCAGTACTGCTGTATGGGTGTGAAACGTGGAAAAATACAAGAAAGATCACAAATCAACTACAGGTGTTTGTGAACAAATGTCTGAGAAGACTGATCAAATGCTTCTGGCCGAACACCATCAGTAACCAGGAACTTCTACGGCAGACAGAGCAGTTAGACATTGAGATCAAGATAAAACAAAGGAGATGGAGATGGATAGGACATAAACTGAGGAAATCACCTGAAGACATAACAAGGATGTCCCTAGAGTGGAATCCACAAGGTAAAAGGGGAGTTGGAAGACCACCCATGATGTGGAAGAAAACGGTGCTAGCTGAAGCAAAACAAATTGGCAAGACATGGGGTGAACTGAAAGCGATTGCCCTTAACATAGTCAGATGGTCCAGTCTAGTAGACGTCCTATGCTCCTAAATGGAGATAAAGAAAAAAAAATAATTATATAATATAAAATTATAAATTACAATAAATACAATAAATTATTAA
Source organism: Diogma glabrata (assembly GCA_963693315.1). Taxonomy (NCBI): domain Eukaryota; kingdom Metazoa; phylum Arthropoda; class Insecta; order Diptera; family Cylindrotomidae; genus Diogma; species Diogma glabrata. Next base: position 19,752 of record CAVNZG010001598.1, read on the forward strand.
TTCTATAATTAATAATATTATAATAATCCTAAAATTAAAAATGTTTATTATTATTATAATTATAATTATTATTAATTATAAATAAAATTATAAATATTTTAAAAAACTGACGTAATTATTTGCATTCGTAATACAGCCATTTCTTCATTTTTTTGGTAGGTGACAAACTTTTATGCATTCAAAGTAGAACCATCAGCATGCATCACATATTATTCTGTTGATTTCTTCATCGATCTCCAATTTGCATAAGTTGTATGTCCAGCGCCTTTTACTCATTTTTTGGCCCTAGTCACGTCTTTTAGTTATGACTTTTTCAGCTAGTAGTTCAACTTCTCTTTGGAGTTTAGCATTCCGGTTATGATATTATCCACTGTCAGCGGGTCATCAAAGAAATTAAAAGCCTTCGATCTCCCTACTGTCTAACACTGGCACTTGAAAAAGTATTCTCAGCATCGTGAACTAACAGTACTTATAATATGACTGTTTATCAAACCCATTCTGTATAAATACGCATTAAACTACCTATGTTCAGTGCAACAAGACACTTGGTCTGTTAATGTTGTTTAAATAAACTAAGTTGTCAGATATCCTTGGCCATAAAACAGACCTTCAGTCTTCAGATACTACGCGGTTGTTATTATTATTATAATACTAAATTTCATTGCAAAAATAACAACTAAAGAAACCTATGACTGGTGTTTACAGTTAAGAAAATCTATTGCTCAAAGTTACAAATATCTATCCTTTCTAGCTACGGTAATGCGTGGCTTGTATTTACGTTCAAGAATTTCTGATTCTTCCAGTTACGGATATACATTTTTTACAGATACATATTTCCGTGGATTATTTTTATATTCAAGAATTTCCGTAGCTTATAGTAAAATTAATTAGTGAATTCGAAAAATAATCAAAATTTATAATTTTTGACAAAATAGGGTTGATGATGGCAGAATGGAATTTTTTTTAAAAATCCTCAAGTATAATTTAGATGAAAAATATGAAAATATATGTGGAGCAAACTATTCGTAACGTGATTGGTCGAAAACATAAAAATATTTCTAATTTAAACAACAATATACCTTTTTGTAACACATGCGTAAAAAATTTTCAATTTTGTACTAGAATAAAATACAAGAAAAAACTACTTTTCCGCATATATGACCACAAAATATTTTGTAAGCCTGGACCGTAACGCCGCCTGCATGTGAGATTTGTAGTTAAATCTATCCATATATCTATCTATATATAATATTTTTATAGCACTAAAATATTAAAATAATAATTTAAATAACTTACCATATAGTAAAAACAACTTAAACACATTGCATCATTTGAATTACAAGAAAAAACAATTTATTTAGGTTTTCAAAGTTTACAATTTTGACAGCTCTTATTGGATTCCTATGTGTTGTTTTAGTTGGATTCTTATGTATATATTTTCGAGCTAGTATAATTTACAACTATTACAACGAAGAGGGCGCGCTTTAATTATTTAAAAAGCTTAAATTTGTTTATAACTTTGTTAAATAAATGATTAAATGAACAATTAAATAAATATTTATAAATTTTACGCACTTGTTACAAAAAAAATGTGTATTACTAGTGCGAATGCGTTTTCCAAACGCGAGTTATTTGCCGCACTCCCTGCGGTCGTGCGGCAAACTAACTCTTGTTTGGAAAACGCATTCGCACTAGTAATATAATCTACTATTTCTTACTATCACCAACATATGCTGTACACTAAATAAATTTATTTTTTTGGACAGACATGCAACGCGCGCGCTTGCACGCGCAGCATAACTCTAGACTTCTAAAATTTAGCAAAAAAAAATTTTTTTTGTCTATAATGTGCTTAAAATTGTTATTAAAGAGCCTTATATAGAAGATTAATCGAAATTGATTTTATAAAACAACCTGAGAATAATTAAAATATTAAAAAAAAATTTTTTTTTTACAGCGATAAATACGAATACTAAAAGATACAATTGGCGCTAAATTAAAACACAACGTAAAAAAACAAATAAAAAGCAATGATATCTTATCACACGCACATTTCAGCGGTAAGAACGTCAAAGGAACCAAATCAGGAGTTTGTTTTTAGGGTTTAATACACAACATAAAAGTACCAAACCAAAGAAATGATACATTTTGATAAGCAAATTGGATACTGCGACAATAAAAACATTTCATGTAACTATTCAAGCTAAAATTTTCAATAAACATACCAAGCTACAAAAATGTATGTACATTTTATGAACTAAAACTTAAAAATAAAAAATATGTAAACAAATAGTCCCGATGGTCGACACAATTAAGTTTACAAAGTATAAATTTATTTTTCTTCGAATTCTAAATGCACAATGCATTATTTGAAACTTAATCTGAAACGAGAGAAGTACAAGCCAAACGCGAAAACTCTTTGAAGGTACACAGTATCTTTTTTTTAAAACTCCTAATTTTGGGCGTTTAATGACAAAAGATCCCTTACACTTCAAAGAGTTTTTGCGTTTGGCTTGTACTTCTCTCGTTTCAGATTAAGTTTCAAATAATGCATTGTGCATTTAGAATTCGAAGAAAAATAAATTTATACTTTGTAAACTTAATTGTGTCGACCATTGGGACTATTTGTTTACATATTTTTTATTTTTAAGTTTTAGTTCATAAAATGTACATACATTTTTGTAGCTTGGTATGTTTATTGAAAATTTTAGCTTGAATAGTTACATGAAATGTTTTTATTGTCGCAGTATCCAATTTGCTTATCAAAATGTATCATTTCTTTGGTTTGGTACTTTTATGTTGTGTATTAAACCCTAAAAACAAACTCCTGATTTGGTTCCTTTGACGTTCTTACCGCTGAAATGTGCGTGTAATAAGATGTCATTGCTTTTTATTTGTTTTTTTACGTTTATTTATTTATTTATTTATTTCAATTTAAGTACTAGCAAACGGAAATATTTCCAATAACATGCTAGTTATAAAAGTAATACAAATTAAAGACAATATTTAAAAAATAGTATAAAAAATTACAATAAAAAGTTTAAATTTAAAAGTAATACAAATTAAAGACAATATTTAAAAATAATATAAAAAATTACAATAAAAAGTTTAAATTTAGTTTATAAAAAGATAATTTTAATGTAATAAACCAAGAATGTGTAACACAAGATAAAATAAATAATATTAGAATTTAAAATATATAAGAAAATAATATTAATTTAATTTAATTTAACAATTTGTAAAAGGCTTCTTTTAAACTGGACTAAGTTGGAGCAAAACAAATTGATTTGATTGAATTTAACGTTGTGGCTGTACTGTAATCTAATCAACGGTGAATGAACTCTTAGATTAGTTAGAAAAGTATTATAATACAGAGTGTACGAATGCCTAGTATTATAACAAGGTGTGGTATTCAAACGAATTAGACTAGCCAAATCTGATTCAATACTATGGTTAAGAATTTTATAAAGGGTTGTTTGATCAGCAATAGTACGTCTTTGTTCCAATGATAATATATTATATCGTTTTAATCTATCTTTGTATGGTTGATATGGGAAGCTTAATTTAAAGTTCAGAAATCTAGTAAACTTCCTTTGAACCCTCTCAATATGATCAATATGAGTTTGATATTTTGGATTCCAGACCGGCGAGATATATTCTAATGAAGAACGAACTATTGAATTAAAAATTGTAATAAGTGTTTTAGACGAACGAAAATTTGAACACACTCGCATAACAAAACCAAGCATTTTGAAAGCTTTGTTAACAATGTCTTGAATATGTATATTAAATTTTAATTTGTTATCCATAATAATGCCTAAATCACGAATACTATCTTTTTCGCATAGAGTTAAATTGTTAATATTATAAATAAATTGTAATTGAAAAGATCTAGGCTTAAGCTTAAAGGTAAAACATTTATTAATGTTGAGATATAGATCGTTACTTTTGCACCACTCATATATTTTATTAAGATTATTTTGAAGCGCTATACAGTCAGCTATGGATTTGATTGATTTAAATATTTTCAAATCATCAGCAAAAAGGAGTGCTTTGCAATCCAAGCGTAAGCAAATATCATTAATAAACAAAATAAACAATAAAGGCCCCAAGATTGAACCTTGTGGTACACCCGAATGAGGACAGAAAGAAAATGATTCATAGTCATTAATGCATACAAATTGAGATCTTTGTTTTAGATAAGATTCAACCCACCTGATAAATTTTAGATTCAGACCGAAATTACGTAATTTTTGAAGGAGAATATTATGGTTAACTTTATCAAAGGCCTTTGAAAAATCCATATATATGACATCAACACCAGCGCCAGAGTCAAGCGATTCATAAATATATTCCGTATAGTTAAGCATATTAGTAAGAGTTGACCTACTCTTAAAAAACCCGTGTTGGTTTTTAATAATATTAATATTAGTAAAGTCAAACAGTTTGTTGTGAACAATTCTTTCGAAAATTTTGCTGAAACAATTCAATGTTGCAATTGGTCTATAATTTTCTACATCAGTACTGTCACCAGTTTTCAAAATTGGAATGATTTTAGCTATTTTCCATCTAATAGGAAAAACATTATTTTCAAAAGACTTATTAAATAGAATGGTTAATGGCTGACAGATCAATGCAGAAGTGTTTTTTAAGAAAATAGGAGGAATTAGATCAGCTCCAAAACCTTTATTTAGATCAAGTTTATTTAATACCGCTAGTACTTCTTCTTCCGTTACAGAAAATAAAGAATCTTCCAAAGAGATATCACTTATTGCAAATGTTGGTGTGGAATTAAGATGGGTACTGGTGTACACAGATTGAAAATAAGTCGCAAAAAGATCACAAATTCCTTTGGTTGAACTTTCTATATTGTTTTTAAAACGCATTGATGCTGGGATAGCATTAGTTTTTTTTAATTTTTTTGTAAAAGACCAAAACTTTTTAGGATCTGACGAAATGGAACTTTCAATATCACTTAAATAATTTGTATAACATACATTAATTTCCCTTTTAACAGAGCTCCGCAAAGAAGAAAACATATTGTAATAATCAAGATCACCAGTTTTTTTAAACTTTCTATGAATTAGATTTTTAAATTCAATCATTTTTAACAAACTTTTTGAATACCAGATGGGATATTTACTAGATTTAATTTTGAATTTAGGGACAAATTGATTGATTAACTGATAAAGAACATCATAAAAAGCATCAACAGACTGATCAACATCTTTATTTCCAAACATATGATACCAATTAATTTCAGATAGAGCTACGTTAATTTCATCATAATTTCCTTTGTAAAAATTAAAGCGTACAGATTCATCGGCTTTTAGGAGATCAAATTTTTTAAGATTTATTGAAATTTCAATCGGTGGATGATGTTGATCAATTTTTGATAACACATCCGTAGGATTGCTTACCGTAACATTGCTTACATGCAAATTGGATAAAACCAGGTCTAAAATCCGATTAGATTTGTTAGTTAAATGATTGAATTGGGTAATATCAGTGAAACTCAATGTTTCGATAAGTGCTTGAGCTGGTCTAGTGACACTTAAAAGGCTTGGTTCCAAGATATCAGCAACAAATGACCACTTAATATTAGGTATATTGAAGTCACCAACAATAAGAAAGTTAGAATCAATTTTGTGTGTATTTATAATATTGTTGATATTTTCAAAATAACCATCATAATCCAAGATAGTTGCATTAGGATAAATATAAGGTACGTTCAAATATAATTTTTTGTTTTTAAACTTAAGACAAACCCATATCTCCTCCAAATAAACTTCCCATAATGGTAAACGAAAGCTTTGAAATTTGGAATTAATTGCTATCAAACAACCCCCACCATCTTTTTTATTAGGAAAAAGATTAAGATCTCTATCCCTTCTATAAACAGTGTATTGATTAGAAAATAATTCATTATCAGAAATGTTATTATTTAGGTATGTTTCAGTAAGACATATTATATCATAATTAGACGCAAGTAAGTTTTTAAAAAAATCATTTGTTTTGCTTCTAAGACCATTAACATTTTGGTAGTAAATTGATAATAACATTATAAAAACTATGTATAAAATGAATAAAATGAAATAAAACAACTAAACTAAATAATATTAAAAAAAAGGAAATTAATTAATTATCTCGTAAAATTTGAATTATTTCAGCAGATGTAACTTTAGTGATTTTATCATTATCGAACTTTCTTACCAGGATATCGCCATTTTGAACCCATACATATTTAGCTAGTTTATCAGTTAATAACTCTCTGGCTTTTAAAAGTAGTTGTTGCTTGTAAGGGTTAAGATATTCAGTAATGTAGAAGGTGTTACGACCATTATCAATTGATAAATCATAGCCAATATCACTTATAATACTATTTCTTTTCATTGAAAGTTTTTTAGCTTTGAAGCCATCCAAAATTTTTTGTTTTGTCGAAATATCGTCACATTTCAATTGTGTACCTAATCTCTCTAAAAAACTGCTGTATTTACATTTTTGATGTTTTTTTCCGCTAAGATATCATTTCTTTTTGTTTGTTTTGTTTTCGTACATTGTGTATTAAACATCTTAAAAAAACTGCTGAATTTACATTTTTAATGTTTTTTCCGTTGATAACATTTGTTTTTGTTGGTCTATATAAAAAAAATATAACATCAATATCCAATTTTTAATCCATTACTAATCCCTTTTCAATTATTATCCAATCCACATCCATTCCATATCTAATCCATATCCAATTCATATCCAATCCATATCCAATTCATATTCAATTCATATCCAATCCATATCCAATCCATATCCAATCCATATCCAATTCATACCCAATCTATATCCAATCCATATCTAATCCATATCCAATTCATATCCAATACATTTCCATTCCATATTCAATCCATGTCTAATCCATATCCAATCCATATCCAATCCATATCCAATAGATCTCCAATCCATATTCAATCCATACTCAATTTATATCCAATCCATATCCAATTCATACCCAATCTATAGCCAATCCATATCCAATCCATATACAATCCCATATTCAACCCATATCAAATCAATATCCAATCTGTATTTAATACATATCCAATCCATATCCAATTCATGTCCATGTCATATCCATACGAAGTCCAATCCATATCTTCATCCATATCCATATCTATATCTTCATCTATATCCACATCCACATCCATATTTATATCCATATCCATATCCACATCCATATCCATATCTAAATCCATATCCAGCCCAAGTTAACAAATCATCTTAAAATTAGAAACAATAACATATTTATGAGACTACCAGTGTAAACTACTGAAGAATTTTTAAAAGTGATATTACATCTTTTTGATTAGTAGCCCGAATAATTGCTGTACCAGCAACAATCATATTTGCTCCAGCTTTAGCACACTCATTAATTGTTTCTGGTCCAACTCCTCCATCAACCTCTATATCTGATGTTGGGGTAATTTTAACGTGGCCATTCCACTTTTGGCATAATATCACTCATAAATTTTGACCCTCGAAACCGGGTTCAACGGTCATAATTAAAATCATATCAGCTAAGGGAATGTACTCTTTCACAAGCTCAACCGGAGTGCATGGTTTTAAAGCTAAAACCTTCATTCCAGCGTCTTTAACTTTCCTTGAAACTTCTGCAACAATTGTTTGAACCGGTTCAACATGAAAAGTATATTGATCAACACCAGCATCGGCCATTGGTTCTATCCACTGATCTGGGTTCGATAGCATCATATGAGTTTCACTCATAAATTTTTGACCCCCAAAACCGGGTTCAACGGTCATAATTAAAATAACTAAAAGGAAAAAGTGAAATTAAATATAATTAACAAGTTACACACTTATTATTGTTATCTAATATCTAGTATGTGTGTTTCGGAGAGTAGATGTTGTACAGACCGTGATATTATAGATCTACTGATCTTATAAATAAACAAAACTTAAGCAAACGTTCTAACAAAGCTAAAGTTGGAATTCCAGTCACAAAATATAATTTTTAACAGATGGTAGCTTATTAGAGTTTGCTGATTCACTATTAATTTGAAGAAATACGTCGCACTTGTTACAAACTAGAAAATAAAACATAATTCCACACATACTTGATACTATACAATTATACGATACGATACAATTATTAATCAAATAAGTTTAATAATTAATAATTATTAATCATTTAAGTTTAACTTAACTTTTTCTTTTCAGTTAACTGTAGTAATTTAAGATAATAATTATATTAAAAATAACAAAAGCAACCTTGATTTGGAAGAAATAATATTTATGAATGTTTTCAAAATACAAATTAGCTGTCAAAATTTTCAAATAGGAAAGGTAGTTTCGGAAAGTAGGAATGTAAAATGTATTTCGAAAAAAGGATATCAATGCCATCTCTATTAAAAATTATGTAACTACAGCGAATTTTAAGTGAAAATAAAATCGCATTCTATAAATATTAAATTATTTCTGTTTTTCGTTGTTTTTTTCAGTTTTTTAGTTTTAAAATATGTTACAATTTCAGATTTAAAGAATATTTATATGCTTTGAGCCATATAATGACTATAATATTATTACAATGGTGAAATAAAGGAATTCGAAATTGGATTTTTTCATGGTTAGCTGTAAGATAAGTGCTCGTCAAAATTTTAGTTTGAGTTTTATTTTTTTGAGTAATTTTTTTGTTGTATTAAAAAACTCGCCAATTTCTATCGAAATTTATGATACTGAAAAGATATTTTATCTTACATTACTTTTTAATTGTAAACAATTTTAAATAACCGTTAAAAACATTCTAAAGTAACGTAAGTGTCAAAATGATAAAATTATTTTCTTAATAGTACATTATGATGCTAGGACGCAAAGCTAAAGATTTTGGACGGATGTGGAGTTTGCAAATCGAGGCGCTAGCCGAGATTTGCACCCACATTAAGTCCAAAATAGCTTACGTCCGTGCATCATATACTATTTTTTATTCGCCTCAAGCAAAATATTTTAAGAAAATTTGTTTATTCTAAATTAAAATTATAAATTTTCATAAATTTTAAAATAAAAATATGTGAAACAAGTAACCTTTGACAAAATATTTATTATTTTTTCCAAATTATTGTGTAGCTATGACAACAAATGATAACAACTATTTTAATTGGATAATGAAATTTTGAATTTAAGGGTTGCTTTGAGAAAAATTTTTATTTTTCATAGAATATAAACAAATACAAATGCTTTTTACTTTTTTGGACGTAGCTATGACAATAAAATAAATAGTTGAAAAGTGATACTTTAAAGCCGCAAATCACAGTAATAAAGTAACACTTTAATATGTAGGCGAATAAAAAAGAATTTATTTATCATTTTACTTTTTTTTATGCTTGTGCTTCATAATAGCGTTAAAACTTAATTTTTTACCTGAATCATTTATGAACAATTTTTTTTATCTATTTTATTTTATTTTATTTTTAGGAAAAATATAATGTTGTTGCTAAATTATTATTGATAGTAAACATATATTTGAATTTTTCAATTCAAATTTTGAACTTTTCAATTCAAATTTTGAATTTTTCAATTCAAATTTTGAATTTTTAATCATCCGTGTCCAATTGCCACGGATATTAGTCACTCGTGTAACGTGGTGCGCTATCAGCAAGCTTAAAATAAGAGTCAGAGAATAAATTACGAGATATACTCATAGCAGTATCATCAATTCTTTATTACTAAGGTTATTCGTACAATCAAATTATTGATTAATAAATTTTTTGTATAATTCGTTCTAAATGAATGAAAAAAATATATGGGATTAGAAATGGCATATATGTCAGATTTTATCTGTAGGTGGTATTTGTCCGTGGATGATATTTGTCCGTGGATGGTATTTATCCGTGGACAGTATTCATCCGTGAGTTAAGGCTTATTATTGTAATATTCACGGCTGATATTATAGACACGGATAAAGCTTCATTCGGTTCCTTTCTTTTAAAATAACCGTGTCTCTACGGTTGAAATTAGAGTTACGGATTTTTCCGTTGTGGGTGCCAAACGGATAAAGCTTCATTCGGCTCATTTCTTTAAAAATGTCCGTGTCTCTATGGTTGAGTTACGGATTTTTCCGTGCTGGGTGCCAAACGGATAAAGCTTCATTCGGCTCATTTCTTTAAAAATGTCCGTGTCTCTATGGTTGCAATTAGAGTTACGGATTTTTCCGTGGTGGGTGCCAAACGGATAAAGCTTCATTCGGCTCATTTCTTTTAAAATGTCCGTGTCTCTATGGTTGAAATTAGAGTTACGGATTTTTCCGTGGTGGGTGCCAAACGGATAAAGCTTCATTCGGCTCATTTCTTTAAAAATGTCCGTGTCTCTATGGTTGAAATTAGAGTTAGGGATTTTTTCCGTGGTGGGTGTCAATAGACACTTCGTTTTAATAATTGCTATTAATAATATTAATTTACAATAAATTTTTCTATTATAGAATGTTAACTTTAAAACTCTAGTAATTCAAAAAAAAAAAATGAAAAAATGATCGAATTGATATTAAATTTTTTTTTGTATATGTATTTTGTTAAAAATGAGGTATGCACCGCAATCTTTTAAAAGGGGTGGTATCCTGAGATCATTTCAATGTTAAACCAAATGAAAAAAAAATAATAATTAAACAAAATTTAAATAATTTAAACAAAAATAAATTTAAAAATTATAAAAAAAAAAAGGGAACTTCTCTCAAATATCAACTAAAATTGTATAAGTGTGATTGAATTAAATTAATGTCAAGTAGAGTACTTACGAATTTAGAAATGTCTAGGGCCCAGAATATTTCTGAGTTGGTAACGAATCAAAATTCTTAAAACTAATTAGTAACAGTTTAACCTCATACTAAATGACGCGTACGTCATTCTTTTAAAAAGGGAGGTGTAGTGATCATAAGGGTATCACTGTATCCAATACATGAAATGCTGTATAAGCATTTCATCGTTATTTTATATATCAAATATCAAGCTGCTCCGTCAGCGCATTTCAATATAAAATAATAAAACTAAATTAAAACAGATATAAAAATAACACAGTAGTGCATAGGAGTTTAATAAAGAACTACATAAATGTATTCGTTATAGTGAACCAATATTAAATATATAATAAATGTTGTAACAGTAGTGCTAGTGTTTTATTAAATGAAAACCCTTAGGAACATTCAAAGTCCAAAACATGGACAAAACACGCTATCAACTGGCTAATCTTTCTTCAGCGCTAGAACTATTCCCTTTTTTTGTTATTACAGTTCACTTTTTCCTTTTGTTGTTACATAAATAGAAACAAGCAATTATTTTGGTATCCATAACATGGCTTGTTAAAAATTTATTTTTTCTATTTTGATTCACGAACAGTGATTACACATTTACAATATAATTTTTTATAGTCATGAAAATTATTAGGACTAAGTAAGTTGTAATTTTAACTAACAGTTTAAATGGAGTACACTAACTGTTTTCGATCTAATCTTAGTTTTAATTTTTATTCATTCAATTGATTTTACATAAGAAAAAAAAAACTTTAATCAAAAAAGAAACTTTTTTCACAAAAAATTGTTTTAAAAATCTATGTTGCAGCGCCAATTTGTCAATTAACAACAAAAAATACAACTAATTGATTTAATCATTTTTCTGAAAGGATTATGCTGGCAACACTATCGTGTCATCTTTTAGTTAAGTTTGTTTTAGTGTTTTTTTATAGTTTTTAGTTTTAGTTTCTACATCCATAGTGATATGTTCAAAAATATAGTTTAGTATTCTACATCCATTGGCTACAGTATAAAAATAAAATTAAAATAAATATAAAAAGATATATATATATACAATTCATTTATAAAAATAAATATTTTGTTTTATTTAATCTACAAATCGAACGAACAATCTAAATCCAACTGATCTTCAAATTGGGCAATGTGTTAGCCTTAAATATTATTTTTGTTTTATCCTAAAGAAGGACAAAAGGTGATTCATTGTAGCTATGTCTCTTTCATTAGTTTCTCTTTTGAAACGTACAGGTTTATTTATTGTAGCATTAATGCATAAAAGAAACATTCACCAGAGAATATTATGTTTCAATTATTTTCTCATTTAAATGCAAAACAAATAGTGTATTCTTTTCGACTGTACTGAACAAGTTCCAACACCGAATTATCGAAATTTGTGTTCTTTTGAGTTGCACCAGCACAGAATTATGGTTTCGATCGTATTCTTTTGGAAACAGAATTGTTATTTTGCCCACACCCAGTACAAAAAAATAGCATCGTAGAAATTGGTGGTGTAGAAGTTGTACTGAATTTTTTTTTGTGATTTTTTTTTGTTTATCGTATTTGGGATGTTTTTTTTTTGTATAACAGGTATTAATATTATGAAAATATTATTTTGTGAATAAAAATCAACCAATCACAATCAATCTGGGTTAGTATTTGTAATGAAAAAATAGAAAAGAATCCAAGTGTTCTTTGTAATGGGCATCACCCTTATGACAAATGCTCGGTAACTTTATTCCTCGTAGATAGTAATTTACTATCCACAATATTCGAAAATATGTTTAACCGTCTTTTCAAACACTTTTCATCACACCCTTTTACAATTTTATTTCTTTTTCTAATCTAATAACATTTGTCATTTGAAACCTTTATGTCTGTTCCTAGCTAACAAAACTAGCTCTTATTTCGTTTAGATTCCACGAAACCAAAACAAAATTGCATTAACATCTTTTTATCGTGAGAACTATTTCTGCAACGTACTTTTTTAAAATAGTTTTTTAGTTTTATCTAGTTAGTTGGGGTTTGGCAGTTAAAAGAGTTTGAGTTGGTGGTTGGGAGTTAAAGTGAATTAGTTTTGTGAGTGGTCGAGGAGTTGAGTTTGTTGGAAGATTAGTCGGGATGGACTTTCTTCGTTGATTCGGGAATACCAAAGAATAAAAAAATAAAAAAATAACAAACCTTAATAATAAATATGGAAAGTTTTAATAGAATGGGATATTGATCCAAAGTAAATTATGTAAACGTTAATACTTAAGAGTGATGTTAACTTGTAAAGTTTTTATGTTATATTCATAAACTTATGGTTTAGAAGTTAGTATGACCATATTAGAACCTAAGTGAAAATTTCCGAGTGAGGAAAAATTGTGAGATTTTAAAGACAAAAATTGCTTTGTATGGTTCTGGCAATATTTGGAAATAAATAATTCAATAAAATGATGTAAAAATACCGTAGTGTTGTGTTTTTCTTCATACGTATTATCGATGGAAGTGCATTCGGTGGTCATTAAAAAAAATGGGAAAAATCTGACTGTTGGTATATGTCGGAAAATTCATCGGGATTAGCAACACAATTAGAAGGCAGGATTATAGGATTACAAATAACGGTAACTGGAAATCTGGAAAAAAATTGAAGGGTAAGAGTTTTTTTTTATTAAGTAAGAGTTTTTTATTAAGTGAAAATTGAGGGCGAGGATGTATTGTTAACGTAAATCAACAGGGAGGGTTGTGACATGACGGTTCTCCCATGGAGAACTTGGGTGTTGATTGAGGCACGCGATTTATTTTTGTTTTTTAAAATTTCTTGTATAGAGGCTGGTCGTAAGAACCTTCGCTCTATGAGCTAGCAGCGGGGTATTGCGTGCACGACCAACTGGTAGACCTGCACGGTCTGCCAGAAAAACCTCCGCCATTACAAGATGGCGTCCAACGGGGCCTCTGGAGCGACAATGTTTGGATCTTTGGATCCAAACAGGGTTGTTCTAGAGACAACAATTTTTTTATTTGTGTTAAATTTTATGTTATAGTGATTACCGCAGGAGTGAGTATTAGCCCTTCAGGCTAATGCTTATCGGGACTTTACGACCCCGCGAACTCCGAGTTAAAGTAAAGTGATTGTTTCGTCGAGGAGGTCAGGGATGACGGAACAAGCAGGTGATGGAACTTGTTGGTTATTGGTGGTTTCCGCCAATACCATCCTACCCTGCGAATGTTTCGTTAGGCCTTGGGTACTTGACGTAACGAAAACTTTATTATGCTATGCTCATTTAAATTCATTTTTCCATTGTCTTCGATTCCGATTTTTAGAGCATAGCGTGTTAGGGTGTTCTTAGAGACAATTTCCGTGGACGATAACAGAGATGTATTCGTCTGTCCTTCGTGCTACGCTTGTTGCATCCAAAGTAACACCACTTCTAACAACCTTTTTTCTCAATACAGGTTGTTTGGGTGTTGGTATTGGGACGACAGGGGAACATATGCTGGAAAATGCTAGCCCTTGGCTCTCTGAGCCATAGCTAGACCTCATATGATTGCTTCTCGGACAGATGTTATCACCTGAGCAGCCTTTCAAAGCCCGTTAGTTTAATTAAATTTTTTTTTGTAACCACCTAGGTTTTTTCGGATCGGGACTGTCAGTCACAACTCTGTCCTAATTTTTTTGTCGATATAAATTTGTTAATTTTTTGTGAATTTTTTTGAAAATTTTTGTTTTACATATATATACTTCTTTGAAATATAATTAGATTTTGTATTGCAAATAATATAATTTGTTTAGTTTTTTCTATGTTCGTATTTTTTTTAAGTTATATTGAAACTCTTAGATTAAATTTTTTTGAAACGTTTTAGAATTTAGATGTTTTGTATTCTGTTAACTTTTAGAAAATATTGGTTGTGTAAGTTAAAAGATTTTTTGTATTGTTGTCAGTTTTGCTGGAAGTTTGTTAAGAATTTTTTGAAAGTTAAGTTATTCTTTTATGTAATGTTATTGTTTGGATTTTTTTTATAATGTAGTTTTGCTAATCGGTTTGGATTTTTTATTTGAAAAGTACATACATATTGTTGATTTTAATTTTTAAATAATTTTGTTTTGGAAAATTGTATTAAAGTTTTTTTGAAAATAAGGTTATGTATATCGTTAATTTTAATTAATTTGTTTTTAAATTATTTTAAGGTTTCTTTGAAGAATAACTTTAGATTTTCTTTAAATATACTAATATTTAGTCTCTTTAGGACTTTTCGGAATTTTACTAATTTTTGTAATTTTCATAAACAATCTTAGAATTTTGGAAAGGTTGGTTTTATTAAGTACTTTAGGTTAAAAGTTTTGTTTTATTAATTACTTTACAATTTAGAATAGTTTTAGAATTTTCAAGATTTTTTTTTTGGAAAATTTTTATTAATTTTGAAATTTTTGTAATTTTTGAAAATTTTATTCAGAAAAATTTTTTTTTGGATTTTTGAATTTAACGTATTTGTTTATAATTACTTAGGTTATTTTAAATTTTTGATTTTTTTTGTATCTATAAGGCTTGTTTAAATTTCTTGTTTGAATTTTGGTAATTATATTTTTGAAAGTATTTCATTAGAATAGTCTAATTAATTTGTTTGAAATTTTTTTGTGTAATTAGATTAAGCTGTTTAGGATTGAATTTCGTTAATCTTAATTTTGGATGTTGTTTTTATTTTTTTAGTAATTTTAGAATTTGGTGAATGTTGGTAATTTTAAGTTTTTTATTTTAGATAATTTTTTAAGTTTTTGCAAGTTTTAGACGTTTTTTGTTGAATTTTGAGATATCTCGAATGGTTTAATTAATTTTTTTGGTGTGAAAATTTTTTTTGAAAATTTTGAATTATTTTTAAATAATTTTAAAAAATTTTGTATAATTTTAGAATACCAGTAACTGTTAATTTTTTTGAAAATTTCTATAATATTAGGAAATTTTTGTGTAATTTTAAGTTTCATAATTTTAAATAATTTTTATTAATTTTTTGTGGAAAATATTTTTTTTCGATTTTTAGATTTTAAACGTTTGTAAATTTATTGTTGAGTTTGTTTGAAATTTTTAAACTTTAATTTTTTTTAGAAAAAATTGTTTTTGGTTTTATTGTAAACATTTTTTGTTTGAAAATTTTTGTAGATTTTTTTTGTAATTCTTTATTTTTTATTTTTGAATAATTTTGAAATTTTATTTCCTTAAAAATTCTGTAATTGTAGTAACTTTTTGAAATGTTGTGTTGATAGTTTAAAATTTTTTGAAATTTCTAATTTGAACGTTATCATTAAATTTTTAGTTTTTGTGATATTTAATTTGTTTGTAATTTTTTTTTGAAACTAAATTTTTTAAATAATTTTTCTTTGAAATTTTTTTGTTAATTTTAAATAATTTTTAATTTTAAATAACTTTTTTAATTTTAATTTTAAATAACTCTTAAAGAATTTTTGTTTTGAAGATTTTTTTTACTTAATTTATTATATATCCGCTCAACCAACACCATCCAGCTCAATATTTTAAATATTTAGTTTTGATTTGATTTTTTTTTTGAATTTTTCGTATTTTTAACATTTTTGAATTTTTTTTAGTTATTTTGAATATTTTTTAGTTTTTGTAATTGTTGGATATTTTTGTAAAATTTTTGATTTTTTTAAAGTTAGTATCAGCTCTAGATCTGGAATTCAGCCAACCAACTCCAGCTCCAACCATCGTTTATTTGAAAGGTTAGAGATTTATTGTAGTTAATTTTGTAAATTGTTTTGTCGTACTTTAAAATTTTGAAGTTTTGGTTTTTTTATTTAGTTTATTCTTTGATTTTGTTAATATTAAATTTTTTTTTCCTCATCGAAATAATTCTGTCTATAACTGCCAAACTCCAACTCAAGTTTCTGTTTTTTTTTATTTTCTAAATTATTGATTTTTTTTTCGTTGAAAAGTTTTAATTTTGAAGTAACTAAATTTTTTTGTCGGATTTTGTTTAGAAATTGATTTCAGTAACTAAAGTTTTATATAATTCATTTGTTTGTGAATTTAAATTCAATAATATTGTTCATTTTAATTGGTTTTAATAAGTTTTTTTTGATATTCTTTTCATCGTTTTTTTAGATATTTTAAAGTTCGTATATTTTTTATTTTTTTTTCGAAAGCATAAATTTTTTTAACAGTTATTGGAACTTCTTTTGATTTTTATTGTTTTCTAACCCTGCTGTTATTTTCTGCATTCCATTTTTTTTGTGAAACGCCCTTATTTTGATTTCAATCTCTTTTCTTTCGATTTCCGTTAAGCTACTATGTTTCCCACTCCACAAATCACCTTGGCCAACAGCAGTGCAGTCTGCAATCTCTGCCGGCAGAAGATGGAAGGCCTAAGTGAGGCCCTGATTCTGCCCTGTGGCCATTCGTTACATAAAATGTGTTTTCTGAAAGCACCTTCGCGGTTAAAGGCATGCCCAACCTGCCAATATGTAATTCCATCTGATATCCTGGTCGAAGCACCCGCGGCTCCCACTTCACAGTCCAAAGGGGCAGTGAAGAAAGGATCTGCTCGTAAAAGATCGACTGCCCAACGTCTTAGAGATGAGGCAGCAGCCGCTTCCCTCACAGACAGCGATGGTCATGGCTGTATATACCGCAGAAGTCCCCGGTTCAAGGTGGGTGCTAACGGTAAAGCTACATCCAAATTACCGATAGCATATCACCCCACTTCAACGGTTCTCCGTGGAGCACCGAAACCAACCCAAGCGTTGGTTCCAAACCCCTTTTCGAAAGGAGCTGAGTTACCAGCTGGTCCTCCTCCATTACATACCTCTCGGGTAAGTTGGGAGGATGGCAGTGAAGACGAATTACATCCTCGTCAGAAGCATGTAAGAGAAAACGACAACTCCAAATTAAAGTCATCAAAAACACCACGTTCATCCCCACCACCAGTTACAACAGCTGATGACAATACTGATTACAGAAATCCTACCCTTCCGCCTGTGTCTGGGACTGTACGTAGTCCAAATTCTTCCGTCACCCAACAGACGATGGAAGCATGTATAAGAGCTAGTGAAGCCAATATTTTGCGGGTGTTGACGCAAGAAGTGGCTCGATTATCGATGTCACGTGGTCCAGCACCACCATCTCTCCATCCATCGAATGGCCAGTCATCTTTGGTGACTGCTGATCAGGCTAGATCCCAATTTATGCCCCCGGCAAATCAACAATTGCATCCACCTTCTGGGCCGCTCAACATCCAACCATTTGATCATCAGCTTAACGTCCCTAATAATCCGATGACTAATCAACAAGCTTCCCCAGTACGTCATCCACCCAGGTACAATATGTCAGCAGTCCCTACTCCTTCCATGTTCCAGCGTGAGTTTGTTCCTCCTGTGAACCTCACCTCTTCTAGATATCCACCCCAGGTTCATCCTCCCCCACCTCCTACCCAGAACAGTGGAACAGCTTCCACTGAAAAATATTCCAACACTATCCGGAATTGGAATGTAGTGTTCACCGGTCGACCTGACGGTCTAGAAGTAGAAGAATTTATTTATCGAATTGGAGTCCTGAACCACAACTCTTTCCCCAATTCAACTAATATCCTTTCTCGTCACCTTCATCTTTTATTCGTCGACCGTGCTTCTGAATGGTTTTGGCGATATCATCGGCGGACCCAACAGCTTCATTGGCCAGACGTTTGTCAAGCTTTACGCGTAGAGTTCAAGGATCGTCGTTCTGACGATGAGATCCGAGAACTTATGAGATCCCGTAAACAACGAGCTGGTGAAACATTTGACGACTTCCTGCACGCAATACTTCGATTAACCGATAGATTGAACACACAGCTTAGTGACAGAGACCTATTGTCCCTGTTGAAAAACAACTTAAATGGGGACATTCGCAAGGACTTGATGTTCGTTCAAGTGTACAGCGTCGAACACTTGCGAGAGCTCTGTCTTGACCGAGAAAAGTTACTTGCAGATGTTAACTCTAGGTACAGACATTCTTCTTTTAGACCAGCACGGCATATTTCTGAGTTACCCCTCGAGGTCCATGAACCCCAAGAAGAACCCGAAGTGTGTTCACTTAACCACCCATCCATTGCAAAACCTTTTTCAAAACCACCTCACTGCTGGAACTGTAAACGAGAAGGTCACATTCATCAGGACTGCACGGCAGCACGACGAGTTTTCTGTTTCGGGTGTGGAAAAGATGACACCTATCTACCCAACTGCCGTCGTTGTCAGGAAAACCGACGAGGGAGCGGGGTACCAAACCCACTTCCTCGCTCCCCGAACTCCCAGAACATCAAGCCACCACTTCCGAAATAACCCCTCTGAAAATTACAGACACCAATACTATTCTTCCAGTTATAGACACCGACGTTCAATTATCTCTACCAGCTGAAGATACATCTATCACACTCTCCATCCCAACGGTTGTAGAAGATGCTTCTCCTGTCGAATCAACCGTTGTTAACCTGTCGACAACCACAACGGAAAATAAACCACAAATAATTATCCTCAAACGAGATCCAAGTAGCGTGATAACTCCACCTGTCCTGCCTTTTAAGTCACATAAGCAGCGACTTCAAGATTACTTAGCTGCCAGGTCCAGAATATTCATTGATGCCATTGGAAATACCAAATCTCCATCGAGATCCACTCTTCGAATGCGTCGTTTTTGGCGTATTCGCAAATCATTTCGTTCTAAAACAATCTCTTCAATTTTTACACTTTCAAATGATCTAAGGTATCATGCCAAGGTTGAATTATTGAATCAAACCCGGATTGGACTGCTGGACAGTGGAGCGTCTATCAGTGTTATCGGTGGTGCATTCGCACAAGAAATGGTGCAAACTCCCCATCTTCTTACTCGCTCTACAGCTAAGATCAAAACTGCAGATGGTACCAGCCAAAAAGTTATTGGCTGTGTTACTACTAAAGTTTCATTTAAGGGCCGCAGTAAGTCCCTTGATCTCTATGTCATCCCTTCTCTTACCCAGGATTTATATCTGGGTATTGATTTTTTTAAAACATTCAAACTATTAGATCAAGTCCTTTTCGCATCTTCTTTAGATTATTCTATTGAATCAATTTCCACCAACCTTACTTCCGACGAAGATGAACAGCTTCAGGATGCGATTCAGCTTCTTCCGTCATTTTCTAAATTGGGTTTAGGTCAAACACATGTGCTTGAACACATCATTGATGTTGGTGACGCTGTCCCCATCAAACAAAGACACTATCCCATATCACCAGCCATAGAGAAAATGATGGGAGATGAGCTGGATCGTATGCTGGCGCTGGGTGTCATCGAAGAAAGTTCCAGTCCTTGGTCCTCGCCAGTGGTCCTAGTACGCAAACCTGGTAAGGTCCGTTTATGTTTGGACTCCCGTAAGGTTAATACCGTCACCAAGAAAGATGCATATCCCCTTCCACAAATTGATGGAATATTGAGTCGCCTTCCGCAAGCAAACTTTATCTCCAGCTTGGATTTAAAAGATGCCTTTTGGCAAATACCACTCGAAAAGTACTCACGTGAAAAAACAGCTTTCACTGTTCCAGGTCGGCCGTTGTATCAGTTCGTTCGAATGCCGTTTGGACTGTGCAACGCGCCCCAAACAATGACCAAATTAATGGATCAGGTAATTCCACCTCATTTGAAGTCACGTGTTTTCGTTTATTTGGATGACCTGCTGATAGTTACAGATACCTTTGCATCACATATTGAACTTTTGAAAGAATTATCCAAGCACTTAAAACACGCGAACTTAACTATAAATGTTGAGAAAAGTAAATTTTTGCTACCCGAGGTCAAGTATTTAGGTTATGTTGTAGGAGGAGGTGTATTAAAAATCGACGACGATAAAATTGCAGCCATATCCGAATTCCCAGTTCCTCAAACTTTGAAACAAATTAGAAGATTATTGGGTATGGCTGGTTACTACCGTCGATTTATTTCTGGGTTTGCCTCATTAACGGCTCCAATTACAAACTTGTTGAAAAAAACTGCTGATAAATTTGTCTGGACTGTTGAAGCTGATGTGGCCTTTAAGTTATTAAAGAAAGCATTAACTTCAGCACCAGTTCTGGTAAATCCCAATTATTTAGAGCCGTTTATCCTACAATGTGACGCTAGTAATGATGGTGTTGGATGCGTATTAATTCAAACTGACAAAGAAGGTATAGAACATCCCATAGCTTATATGTCGAAAAAGTTAAATTCATCCCAGCGAAATTATTCGGTAAGTGAAAGAGAATGTCTCGCTGCAATACTTGGAATTAAAAAGTTTAGAGCATACGTTGAAGGTCAACAATTCAAGGTGATTACGGATCATGCATCTCTAAAATGGTTGATGCAACAAAAAGATTTGTCCGGTCGATTAGCCAGATGGAGTCTGAAGTTGCAGGGATACCGTTTTGAAATAGAACATCGAAAAGGAAGTTTAAACGTTGTTCCTGATGCGCTTTCTCGAATGTTTTCGGTTGATTCGATCTCAAATGTCAAGCTTAATACACCTGAGCTCGATTTGGAATCCAAACATTTTAAATCATCTGATTATCTTGAGCTTCTAAAAATAGTGGAAGAATGTGATGGTACTATTCCCGATCTGCGAATTGCCAACGGTCTGGTATATAAAAGAATTAATCATTCATTAGCTGACGTGCCACCAGAAGGTGAGGTTTGGAAGTTATGGATCCCTAAGGAATTAACTGACGAGTTAATTTTAAAGGCTCATAACCCACCAACCTCATCCCATGGTGGAGTCGCTAAAACTCTCTATAAGCTACGTCGCTTCTTTTACTGGCCCGGAATGGCAATCCAGGTGAAAAACTTTATATTAGGTTGTAGCACCTGTAAAGAAATAAAAGCTCCTAACATGATACTACGTGCACCCATGACAACTCCTCTAAAAACAGAACGAATGGTACAAAGACTTTACATTGATATTATTGGACCATATCCTCGAACAAAAGCTGGTAATATTGCCATCCTTATTGTCTTAGATCATTTTACTAAATTTTCTTGGTTGTTTCCATTACGTAAGCTCACTTCTGAGCCAATCTGCGAATTATTAGAGAGCCATATATTCCATGTGTTTGGTTGTCCTGAAGTGATAGTCTCTGACAACGGCTCACAATTTAAATCAAAACATTTTGAAAATTTTCTGAAAAGATTTGGGGTACAACATGTTTTTACAGCACTGTATTCACCACAGGCGAATGCATCTGAAAGAGTAAACAGAAGTGTTATTGCTGCTATTCGGGCTTATCTATCGACCGATCACACACGATGGGATATTCACTTAAGTGACATTGCTTGTGCTCTGCGATCTTCTCTTCATCAGACCATTGATTCCTCCCCTTATTTTGCAATGTTTGGTTTACCTATGATTACTCATGGCTCAACTTACTCATTGTTAAAACGAACGAACAGTTTAGAGGAACCTGGAGAAACCCTTGAAAGAAACGACCAACTTTCGAAGATTCGACAGAGAATTAAAGAACTTACAGCTGAAGCTTTTGTACGTAGTGCGAAGCGTTATAATTTGCGAGCCCGTAATATAAAATTTTCTCCCGGTGACACTGTTTATAGACGAAATTTCGTACTAAGCAATGCTGGAAATCACTTCAATGCCAAATTGTCCCCCAAGTTTGTGGAAGCCAAAGTCCTTAGGTTGGTAGGTAGTGCTGCCTACGAACTAGAAGATGTGGTTTCAAAACGACGGGGTACCTATCATTCAAAAGATATTCGGTCGTAGTGGAACTCCTCTTGGTTGCCTCACCGATTTCTTCTTTTCGCCCTTTTTATTCCTTTCGTTTATTTATTAGAAATTTGTTTTGGTTTCAGTCCAGGAATTCTAATTCTATTTTACAACGCATTTCACAATTAATTCTTTTTCTCCTTTTTATATTCTTTGCCCGGCTAGCTCCGTTGGTAGAGCCTGAGAATCTATCTCGGGGTTTGGGTTCGAGCCCAGCTCCCATTTCACCTTTTAATTTTCCTCTGATTCTCAGGACGAATGTAGTCAGCCGAACTTCCTCCTTTCGTCCTGTCCTGTAATGGGCATCACCCTTATGACAAATGCTCGGTAACTTTATTCCTCGTAGATAGTAATTTACTATCCACAATATTCGAAAATATGTTTAACCGTCTTTTCAAACACTTTTCATCACACCCTTTTACAATTTTATTTCTTTTTCTAATCTAATAACATTTGTCATTTGAAACCTTTATGTCTGTTCCTAGCTAACAAAACTAGCTCTTATTTCGTTTAGATTCCACGAAACCAAAACAAAATTGCATTAACATCTTTTTATCGTGAGAACTATTTCTGCAACGTACTTTTTTTAAATAGTTTTTTAGTTTTATCTAGTTAGTTGGGGTTTGGCAGTTAAAAGAGTTTGAGTTGGTGGTTGGGAGTTAAAGTGAATTAGTTTTGTGAGTGGTCGAGGAGTTGAGTTTGTTGGAAGATTAGTCGGGATGGACTTTCTTCGTTGAGTTGGGAATACCAAAGAATAAAAAAATAAAAAAATAACAAACCTTAATAATAAATATGGAAAGTTTTAATAGAATGGGATATTGATCCAAAGTAAATTATGTAAACGTTAATACTTAAGAGTGATGTTAACTTGTAAAGTTTTTATGTTATATTCATAAACTTATGGTTTAGAAGTTAGTATGACCATATTAGAACCTAAGTGAAAATTTCCGAGTGAGGAAAAATTGTGAGATTTTAAAGACAAAAATTGCTTTGTATGGTTCTGGCAATATTTGGAAATAAATAATTCAATAAAATGATGTAAAAATACCGTAGTGTTGTGTTTTTCTTCATACGTATTATCGATGGAAGTGCATTCGGTGGTCATTAAAAAAAATGGGAAAAATCTGACTGTTGGTATATGTCGGAAAATTCATCGGGATTAGCAACACAATTAGAAGGCAGGATTATAGGATTACAAATAACGGTAACTGGAAATCTGGAAAAAAATTGAAGGGTAAGAGTTTTTTTTTATTAAGTAAGAGTTTTTTATTAAGTGAAAATTAAGGGCGAGGATGTATTGTTAACGTAAATCAACAGGGAGGGTTGTGACATGACGGTTCTCCCATGGAGAACTTGGGTGTTGATTGAGGCACGCGATTTATTTTTGATTTTTAAAATTTCTTGTATAGAGGCTGGTCGTAAGAACCTTCGCTCTATGAGCTAGCAGCAGGGTATTGCATGCACGACCAACTGGTAGACCTGCACGGTCTGCCAGAAAAACCTCTGCCATTACATCTTTTTAACTTGTAATTGTACTGATTTTTTTTTGTTCTGTGTGGAGACGATTTTAAAATTCTGGATTTTTTGTCCATACTCGGTACAGTCAAAAAGAATACACTAAAA
>CAVNZG010001599.1:0-80527 GCA_963693315.1 Diogma glabrata
TATTATGTTTTAAGATAATTATATCTGATAAAAATAAAAAATCCTATTATTCTGCTAATTTTCTTATCTTCGACGCCACTGCGCGGTGGGTAATTATTTTCCGATTTCAATAAAACTTGATATAGTTCATATTCGAGTCAAATGGAACATAATTAGCCGGTGGGAGCGAAGAAAAAGATGGTTTGAAAATTGTACATACATATCTGGTCATGCCTAATATATATATATATATATATATATATATATATATATATATATATATATATATATATATATATATATATATATATATATATATATATATATATATATATATATATATATATATATATATATATATATATATATATATATATATATATATATATATATATAAATAAATTTAATTAATTAATATTTTTAAAGACTCATTTTTGTGAGTATATATTTAAGGGTTACTTTAGTACTGTGATTTGCGGCCTTAAAGTGTCACTTTTTAGCCATATATTTTGTGGTCATAGTTACGTCAAAAAAGCAAAAAACATTTGTATTTCTTTAAATTCTATAAAAAATACAAAGTTTTATCAAAGCAACCCTTAAGTTCGAGATTTCATAATCCAATTAAAATAGTTGTTATCATTTGTTGTCATAGTTATACAATAGTTTGGAAAAATGACAAATATTTTGTCAAAGGTTACTTGTTCCACATATTTTCATTTCAAACTTCATGCAAATTTATAATTTTAATTCAGAACATATTTTTGCTAAAATGTTTTGCTTGCGGCGAGTAAAAAAAAGTATAGGATGCACGGACGTAAGCTATTTAGGACTTAATGTGGGTGTAAATCTCGGCTAGTGCCTCGATTTGCAAACTCCACATACGACCAAAATCTTTAGCTTAACTTCCTAGCATCATAATGTACTATTTACGCTAATCGATAAAATTTGTATAAAAAAGTCAACACACAAAACATAACACAAAATTTTGATTTTGAAAGTCACTATATTGTTCTTGCCAGACTCACAATATTTTTTAGATTCTACACAACTTTGGTATTTTTGAATAAGTAAGAATTTCACATGTGTACGGGAATAGGGCCCCATATTTATGAAAATAGGTAAAAAAATACGGAAGGACTGAAATTTTAAGGCTCTGAGATAACTGTGTTATAGTTTTTTTATTCAACTTTCGGTAATGGGCAGATATGTATATATAAACCGTAAAACTCTTTGCAAAACTAGAAGTAATTAATTTCGGATAAAAATGTATTACAAAATAATGACGAAATATCAACACGTTGTCGGGAAATTATAATATATCATAAATTAACATAAAAAAATAAAAGAAGAAATGACACACTTGACAAACTTCTCAAAAACCTCTTCATTTAGCGTTCACCAATTTCAACTTTTCCAAAAAACGACGTTTTATCTAGCCATGTACATAATATTTATTAGTCCAGAAAACTTCCCAGAGATCTTTTTCATTTGGGTGTTCTATAATTACAACTAAAACAAGCTGACATAGCTGTTCCAATACTCCAGCGACTTTCAATTACCGTTATCGAACTCATCCCGTTTGACTCTTACCATTCACGAATTCACGACTTTCAACGTTGGAGTTTTGACATCGAAAAGTTGTTTGAAAAACTTTTTGATGGACAACGTTTGCAAATAAACACTATAAAACAGAAATGAAATAATATATGATTTTCTGGCATTATTACCATTTTCCATGGTAAATTCGGTATCAATTATTATATCTGACTTTTATATGTCTTCTTTCTATGTTGGCCATGAGCAAAAGCCCTAGGATAAAATAAAAAAGGAAAACTGAGCACTTACAATAAAGTTAACTAATTAAATATTGAAATCAATGGATCTGCTTCCACTTGATCAAATAAAAAGCGGTATCCAGAAATATTTACTCACAGCCATTTTGGAGTACTCTTTAAGGCTTACATTAACTGTAAAAGCGTTGGACAACTCGAGCAACAGAACTAAGAGTTAGCTTCTAATCCATAAACAAAAATTAGGGGTGATAGCCAGTCTCATCTCTGGTCACGTTCCCTTAGAGTGTCACTTAAAAAAGGTTAACATAATGTCAATGCTTGTGATCGCACTTGGATATTCGAAAAAACTAAAATATATATTTTATTAATTTATATTTTGAATAAATATTAATTTTTGATAGAAGTTTTATAGTTTCATTGTCTTGTCTTTTTCTTCTAAAGATACCAAAGCACAAATTTGTCGTTTATCAATAAATTTTTTTTTCAAGAGCAAAATATGGATGCATATCCATCCATTCGATGTATATCAAACATAACTCTTTGTTAAAGTACAAGTATTTTTTATATCTGTTTAAAAATTTATTACAAAACTAACACGAAACATCAATACGTTGCCGGAAAATTATAATCAAAATTCCAAAAATATTGTTAAATTAAATAAAATCAAACTTTTCAAAATTCCAAAAATATTCTAAAAAAAATTAGAATGAAATCAAATATTTAAACTTTTTCTAAATTCCGATAATATGCCAAAAATTCTTAAAAATTTAAACTTTTCCAAAATTCTAAAAATGTTGCAAAAATTATTACAAAATCAAAAATTCAAACTTTTTTCAAAATTCCAAGATTTATAATAAAATCAAAAATTAAAAATTTTAAATTTTAAATTTTTAATTTTAAAAGTATTCCAAAAATTCTTACAAAATCAAAAAATAAAACTTTTTCCGAAATTCTAAAAATATTGCAAAAATTATTACAAAATCAAAAATACAAACTTTTTCAAAATTCTAAAAATTTTTCAAAAACTATAACAAATTCAAAAATTTCCATGTTCAATTTCATTTTCAATTACATTGACGTCATAAAAACAGCTACATTTTTTTTTCCAAAAAATGGGCTAAAAAATAAATGAAATCATTTTTTGACACACTTGACAACATTTTTTTGACAAACTTGTAATGCCATAATTCTCAATAATAATAATAAAATTTCAATTCAAACCAACAATTTTATTTTTTTCCAAAAAGTTGGGTAAAAAAATAAATAAAAATCTTTCTTTTGACACACTTGACAACATTTTTTTGACAAACTTAAAATGCCATAATTCTCAATAATAATAATGAAATTTCATTTCCAACAAACAATTAATTTTATTTTTTTCCAAAAAATTAGGTAAAAAAATCATTCTTTTGACACACTTGACAACATTTTTTTGACAAACTTATAATGCAATAATCTAGTTTTTAATTTTACATACCAATCCCGACCATCACCCCTCCAAATTCAATGTTCCTACTCGTAATCACTTAAAATGAACGTTTTTTAAGCAAAAAATATGAAAATTTGCTATTTTTGACACACATAATGATTTTTTTGACATACGTCCGGTACAGTTATCGAACACAGCGTCCTTTCGGATCTGTATGTTTTGAATACCTATTTTTATAAAAAAAATTTTTGAAATCCCTCCAGCCGTTTTCCCTGCAGTGTAGGTAATGACGGCGGCCGGCGGCCGGCCTATAAACATACATTTTTTTTTTGCTTTTTTAGAATCAGCTGGTCCTAAAACGTCGAGAAATGCCAAAAAAAGTGGGGGTAAGCATTTGACTTTGAGCTCATAAATGTAATACTTAGGTCTTTCAGACCGAAGTAATTAGGTCTTTCAGACCGAAGTAATACGCGGTTTGTCATCTGGTTGGTTTAGTTTCAAGCGCCGAGTTATTAATTTTAATTTGTTTGACATATTATAGTCTCTTAATTGTTCTGCTTTGACGGTTCTTGAATCATTAACTAAGTCATCAAAGCAAGTCAAACGAGTATAAAGCATTATTTTGACGTGCTTCCATTTTATTGCTAATACTTTTATTAGTTTTTTTTAAATCAAACTATTTAAAAATACGAAATTAGAAAAAACACCAACATTTACTTCGGTCTGAAAGACCTAAGTATTACATTCATGAGCTCAAAGTGAAATTCTTACCCCCACTTTTTTTGACATTTCTCGACGTTTTAGGACCTCCTGATTCTAAAAAAACAAAAAAAAAATGTATGTCTGTCTGTCGGCCGGCCGTCAGGAAATTTGCATATTTTTGGCTTAAAAAACGTTCATTTTAAGTGAATTCGAGTAGGAACATTGAATTTCGAGAAATCTTGATGGTCGGGATTAGTATGTGAGATCAAAAACTAGATTATTGCATTATAAGTTTGTCAAAAAAGTTGTCAAGTGTGTCAAAAGAAAGATTTTTATTTATTTTTTTACCTAATTTTTTGGAAAAAATATAAAATTAATTGTTTGTTTGAAATGAAGTTTTATTATTATTATTGAGAATTATGGCATTATAAGTTTGTCAAAAAAGTGTTGTCAAGTGTGTCAAAAGAAAGATTTTTATTTTTTTTTACCCAATTTTTTGGAAATAAAATTGTTTGTTTGAAATGAAATTTTATTATTATTATTGAGAATTATAGCATTATAAGTTTGTCAACAAAATGTTGTCAAGTGTGTCAAAAGATTTTTATTTAGTTTTTTACCCAATTTTTTGGAAAAAAAATAAATTGTTTGTTTGAAATGAAATTTTATTATTATTATTGAGAATTATGGCATTATAAGTTTGTCAAAAAATGTTGTCAAGTGTGTCAAAAGAAAGGTTTTTATTTATTTTTTACCCAATTTTTTTAGAAAAAAATAAAATTTATAGTTCGTATGACATGATATTTTATTATTATTATAGAGAATTATGGCATTATAAGTTTGTCAAAAAATAATGTCAAGTGTGTCAAAAAATGATTTCATTTAATTTTTTAGCCAATATTTTGGAAAAAAAATTTAGCTGTTTTTATGACGTAAATGTAATTTAAAATGAAATTGGACATGGACATTTTTGAATTTGTTGTAGTTTTTGAAATATTTTTGGAATTTTGAAAAAGTTTGTATTTTTGATTTTGTAATAATTTTTGCAATATTTTTAGAATTTCGGCAAAAGTTTTAATTTTGTAAGAATTTTTGAAATATTTTTAGAATTTTGAAAAATTTTTAATTTTTGTTATTATTATAATTTTTGGAATTTTGAAAAAAGTTTCAATTTTTGATTTTGTAATAATTTTTGCAATATTTTTAGAATTTTTAAAAAAGTTTGGATTTTTAAGAATTTTTGAAATATTATTGGAATTTAGAAAATATTTAAATATTTGATTTTATTCTAATATTTTGAATATTTTTGGAATTTTGAAAAAGTTTGATTTTATTTAATTTAACAATATTTTTGGAATTTTGATTATAATTTTCCGGCAACGTATTGATGTTTCGTGTTAGTTTTGTAATAAATTTTTAAACAGAGATAAAAAACTTCTATTTCAACAAAGAGTTATGTTTGATGTACATCGCTGCCCAAAACTAGAAACCATGTCCTCATAAAAGTTTTTTGCCGAAAACTATATCAAAATCCTTAACCCAGACCGAAGTCTTGATATCTCAGAGCTGTGAGATTTCAGCCCCTCCATATTTTTTATATTAGAACCTCTCTTATTTTTTCTATTGTTATTCAGTTTCAGTTTCACTATGATGCACAGAAACCAAAGTTTTCACTAATTTTGTTCTTTGAAGTTTTTACAATCGGCTTGTACTGTTTAAGTCGTTAACGAATTTTGCTTACCTTATAACAGTTTGTGATATTATTTTGATAATAAAGAGGAAAAATAATGTAATTGAGGAATAAAACTGCAAGAATAAAAGTTGGACCAACAATAGAGTATTGTGTTCCAAATGTATACATCTCAACCGGAATTGCAAGAATCGTAGTTGCTGATAGCTGACTGTAATTAAATAATTAAGAATCAGAACAACTTCTAGTTTCTAATTGTTGTTTTCAAAAATAAAACATTTACCTAGCTATTAACGACAAAGCAATTGGAAAGACTTGCATTCGCCTACCACCCAGTAAGTAATCATTAGTGGATTTAGATGATTTTTTGTCAAAGAACCCAAAATAAATTCCAATTAATGATGAAATGGTCAACGTTACTATAAATATAATGTAATCCATAATTCCAAAATTTCCAGGATGATGGCTTTCGGTTATATTCACGAACTCAGTTATATTCATAATTCAAATTTAATTATTTTGATTAAAGCGACACAAATCGAACAACAAATCTGTTGATACAAAATTATTAAAATGAATATTATTATTTCATTTTTAATATTGTGGTTTTTAGTCAATTAAATGAAGCGTATAGGTAATATAAGTGGGGATGAAAAAAGCCAGAATAGTTCATAGAAAATAAATCTTTTAGAATAAAATTGAAACCACAAAGGCAATTAAAAATTGTTATTAACATGTGATGAAAATTTATGAGCCTATCGTCGTTCATGCTTTACGTACAAATTGCTCTCATCTCAATTTTCCAAACCCTAACTTCTTTAAAATAAATGCTGGTCATTGTTTTTAATTTGTCATTGCTGGTCATTGTCTTTAATTATAGCAAATTGCAATAATGAAAAGATGAATAATAAAGATAGAGTATTCCATTAACCACAATAAATGTTACCATATTTTGATTTATTAACAGTCATACTGATATTCTTTCAGTGGCGGATTTACAGAGGAGGCAATGGATCCTCATTGAATTTATATTTAAGGACTAAGTAAGATGTATGTGAAGTTAGCCCAGTTTTCATCCCCGAAAAACGCGATGGCAAGACTAAAATATAATATCATGACACTTTCAACTGTCAGCCCAGAAATTTTACTCTCAGCCCAGAAAAATGACTATCACGACAGTTTTTTATTAAGTTAGCTCAACTTTTCTTCCGGAACAACTTAAATGAATTTGGACTTAAATGAATATGAGTTCTTTTGCGAAAATTAACAAATTTGATAAAATATTTTCACAATTGTGTTCAAAACAGCTAGTGTAGTGCAATAAAAAAAATATTTTAATGAAGTTGTGGTACAGTTTCTTGAATTTTCTAAACCATTTGCTGGCCGCAAAATGTAATAATTGCAAAACAAAATAAAAGTTAAATTATATGTTATATGATTTTTCCAACATTTCGAGATAACTCAGGAGAATTTCAGAATTTTTTAGAAGCCAACAAAAGAATTTTTAAAATTTTATCCAAAATAAAAAATATAACTTCTTTTCATAATTTTAAATTTTGAATAAACTTGAATAATTTTGGATAATTACTTCAAATTCATAATGATCTAACTTTAAACAAACATTATTCACATAAATAATTACGCAAATTATATGATATACTATATGCTACTCTCAGCCCCGAATAATTATCTCTCCTGATAGTAATATACTCATTTATTTTTTGATACAACAATACAGACGCTTGTAAAGCAAAAACTAGTTGCTGGCCGGAAATTAGGATAACTGTTTAAATTAGTTAGAGGTTCAATAATATGTTATATGATTTTTCCATCAGCAAACGTATGAGTAGATTTCGAGATAAAATTCTGAGAACTTTGGAGTAATTTGTCATCTTTGAGGATTTTATGATGTAGCGATACAGACGCTTGTAAAGCAAAAATTAGTAGCTGGCCGGAAATTGTGATAATTGTTTCAATTATTTAAAGGTTCAATAATATGTTATATGATTTTTCTATCAGCAAACGTATGAGTAGATTTCGAGATAAAATTCTCAGAACTTTGGAGTAATATGTCATCTTTAAGGATTTTTTGATGTAGCGATACAGACACTTGTAAAGCAAAAACTAGTAGCTGGCTGGAAATTGTGATAACTGTTTAAAATAGTTAAAGGTTCAATAATATGTTATATGATTTTTCCATCAGCAAACGTATGAGTAGATTTCAAGATAAAATTCTCAGAACTTTGAAGTAATTTATCATCTTTGAGGAGTTTTTGATGTAGCGATACAGACGCTTGTAAAGCAAAAACTCGTCGCTGGCCGGAAATTATGATAACTGTTTAAAATAGTTAAAGGTTCAATAATATGTTTTATGATTTTTTCATCCTCAAACGTATGAGTAGATTTTGAGATAAAATTCTCAGAACTTTGGAGTAATTTGTCATCTTTAAGGATTTTTTGATGTAGCGATACAGACGCTTGTAAAGCAAAAACTAGTTGCTGGCCGGAAATTGTGATAATTGTTTAAAATAGTTAAAGGTTCAATAATATGTTAAATGATTTTTCCATCAGCAAACGTATGAGTAGATTTCGAGATAAAAATCTCAGAAGAATTTCAGATTTTTTTAAGACAACAAAATATTTTAAAAATTTTATCGAATAGTAAAAATACAACTTCTGTTCATAATTTAAATTTTGAATAAACTTGGATAATTTTGGATAATCATTTCAATTTCAAAATAATCTAACTTTAAAGAAAAATTATTCACATAAATATATTACGCAAATTATATGATATACTATATGCAACTCTCAGCCCCGAAAAGTTTTCTCTCCTGATAGTAATATAAACATTTATTTTTTGATGCAATAATACAGACGCTTGTAAAGCAAAAACTAGTTGTTGGCCGGAAATTGTGATAACTGTTTAAAATAGTTAAAGGCTCAATAATATGTCATTTAATTTTTTTATTCGCAAAGGTATGAGTAGATTTCGAGATAAAATTCTCAGAACTTTGGAATAATTTGTCATATTTGAGAATTTTTTGATGTAGCGATACAGACGCTTGTAAAGCGAAAACTAGTAGCTGGCCGGAAATTGTGATAACTGTTTAAAATAGATAAAGGTTCAATAATATGTTATATGATTTTTCCATTAGCAAACATATGAGTAGATTTCGAGATAAAATTTTCAGAACTTTGGAATAATTTGTCATATTTGAGAATTTTTTGATGTAGCGATACAGACGCTTGTAAAGCAAAAATTAGTAGCTGGCCGGAAATTGTGATAACTGTTTAGCATAGTTAAAAGTTCAATAATATGTTCTGTGATTTTTTCATCCTCAAACTTATGAGTAGTTTTTGAGATAAAATTCTCAGAACTTAGGAGTAATATGTCATCTTTAAGGATTTTTTGATGTAGCGATACAGACGCTTGTAAAGCAAAAACTAGTAGCTGGGCGGAAATTGTGATAATTGTTTAAAATAGTTAAAGGTTCAATAATATGTTATATGATTTTTCCATTAGCAAACGTATGAGTAGATTTCGAGATAAAATTCTCAGAACTTTGGAATAATTTGTCATCTTTGAGAATTTTTTGATGTAGCGATACAGACGCTTGTAAAGCAAAAATTAGTAGCTGGCCGGAAATTGTGATAATTGTTTCAATTATTTAAAGGTTCAATAATATGTTATATGATTTTTCTATCAGATAACGTATCAGTAGATTTCGAGATAAAATTCTCAGAACTTTGGAGTAATATGTCATCTTTAAGGATTTTTTGATGTAGCGATACAGCCGCTTGTAAAGCAAAAACTAGTTGCTGGCCGGAAATTGTGATGATTGTTTAAAATAGATAAAGGTTTAATAAAATGTTATATGATTTTTATATCAGCAAACGTATGAGTAGATTTCGAGATAAAATTTTCAGAACTTTGGAATAATTTGTCATCTTTGAGAATTTTTTGATGTAGCGATACAGACGCTTGTAAAGCGATAATTAGTAGCTGGCCGGAAATTGTGATAATTGTTTCAATTATTTAAAGGTTCAATAATATGTTATATGATTTTCCTATCAGCAAACGTATGAGTAGATTTTGAGATAAAATTCTCAGAACTTTGGAGTAATATGTCATCTTTAAGAATTTTTTGATGTAGCGATACAGACGCTTGTAAAGCAAAAACTAGTTGCTGGCTGGAAATTTTGATAATTTTTTAAAATAGATAAAGGTTCAATAATATGTTATATGATTTTTCTATTAGCAAACGTATAAGTAGATTTCGAGATAAAATTTTCAGAACTTTGGAATAATTTGTCATCTTTGAGAATTTTTTGATGTAGCGATACAGACGCTTGTAAAGCAAAAATTAGTAGCTGGCCGGAAATTGTGATAATTGTTTCAATTATTTAAACGTTCAATAATATGTTATATTATTTTTCTATCAGCAAATGTATGAGGAGATATCGAGATAAAATTCTTCAGAACTTTGGAGTAATATGTCATCTTTAAGGATTTTTTGATGTAGCGATACAGACGCTTGTAAAGCAAAAATTAGTTGCTGGCCGGAAATTGTGATAATTGTTTCAATTATTTAAAGGTTCAATAATATGTTATATGATTTTTCCATTAGCAAACGTATGAGTAGATTTCGAGATAAAATTCTCAGAACTTTGGAATAATTTGTCATCTTTGAGAATTTTTTGATGTAGCGATACAGACGCTTGTAAAGCAAAAACTAGTCGCTGGCTGGAAATTGTGATAAATGTTTTATCTTGTTAAATGTTCAATAATATGTTATATGATTTTTTTATTCTCAAACTTATGAGTAGATTTCGAGATAAAATTCTCAGAACTTTGGAGTAATATGTCATCTTTAAGGATTTTTTGATGTAGCGATACAGACGCTTGTAAAGCAAAAACTAGTAGCTGGCCGGAAATTGTGATAATTGTTAAAAATAGTTAAAGGTTTAATAATATGTTATATGATTTTTCCATTAGCAAACGTATGAGTAGATTTCGAGATAAAATTTTCAGAACTTTGGAATAATTTGTCATATTTGAGAATTTTTTGATGTAGCGATACAGACGCTTGTAAAGCAAAAATTAGTAGCTGGCCGGAAATTGTGATAATTGTTTAAAATAGTTAAAGGTTCAATAATATGTTATATGATTTTTCCATTAGCAAACGTATGAGTAGATTTCGAGATAAAATTCTCAGAACTTTGGAATAATTTGTCATCTTTGAGAATTTTTTGATGTAGCGATACAGACGCTTGTAAAGCAAAAACTAGTAGCTGGCCGGAAATTGTGATAACTGTTTCAATTATTTAAAGGTTCATTAATATGTTATATGATTTTTCTATCAGCAAATGTATGAGGAGATATCGAGATAAAATTCTCAGAACTTTGGAGTAATATGTCATCTTTAAGGATTTTTTGATGTAGCGATACAGACGCTTGTAAAACAAAAACTAGTTGCTGGCCGGAAATTGTGATAACTGTTTAAAATAGTTAAAGGTTAATATGTTATATGATTTTTCCATTAGCAAACGTATGAGTAGATTTCGAGATAAAATTTTCAGAACTTTGGAATAATTTGTCATCTTTGAGAATTTTTTGATGTAGCGATACAGACGCTTGTAAAGCAAAAACTAGTCGCTGGCCGGAAATTGTGATAAATGTTTAATCTTGTTAAATGTTCAATAATATGTTATATGATTTTTTGATTCTCAAACTTATGAGTAGATTTTGAGATAAAATTCTCAGAACTTTGGAGTAATATGTCATCTTTAAGGATTTTTTGATGTAGCGATACAGACGCTTGTAAAGCAAAAACTAGTTGCTGACCGGAAATTGTGATAATTGTTTAAAATAGTTAAAGGTTCAATAATATGTTATATGATTTTTCCATTAGCAAACGTATGAGTAGATTTAGAGATAAAATTTTCAGAACTTTGGAATAATTTGTCATCTTTGAGAATTTTTTGATGTAGCGATACAGACGCTTGTAAAACAAAAATTAGTAGCTGGCCGGAAATTGTAATAATTGTTTCAATTATTTAAAGGTTCAATAATATGTTATATAATTTTTCTATCAGGAAACGTATGAGTAGATTTCGAGATAAAATTCTCAGAACTTTGGAGTAATATGTCATCTTGAAGGATTTTTCGATGTAGCGGTACAGACGCTTGTAAAGCAAAAACTAGTTGCTGGCCGGAAATTGTGATAACTGTTTAAAATAGTTAAAGGTTCAATAATATGTTATATGATTTTTCCATTAGCAAACGTATGAGTAGATTTCGAGATAAAATTTTCAGAACTTTGGAATAATTTGTCATCTTTGGGGATTTTTTGATGTAGCGATACAGACACTTGTAAAGCGAAAACTAGTAGCTGGCTGGAAATTGTGATAACTGTTTAAAATAGTTAAAGGTTCAATAATATGTTATATGATTTTTTCATCAGCAAACGTATGAGTAGATTTCGAGATAAAATTCTCAGAACTTTGAAGTAATTTATCATTTTTGAGGAGTTTTTGATGTAGCGATACAGACGCTTGTAAAGCAAAAACTAGTTGCTGGCCGGAAATTGTGATAATTGCGTAAAATAGCATAAGGTTCAATAATATGTTATATGATTTTTTCATCAGCAAACGTATGAGTAGATTTCGAGATAAAATTCTCAGAACTTTGGAGTAATATGTCATCTTTAAGGATTTTTTGATGTAGCGATACAAACGCTTGTAAAGCAAAAACTCGTCGCTGGCCGGAAATTATGATAACTGTTTAAAATAGTTAAAGGTTGAATAATATGTTTTATGATTTTTTCATCCTCAAACGTATGAGTAGATTTTGAGATAAAATTCTCAGAACTTTGGAGTAATTTGTCATCTTTAAGGATTTTTTGATGTAGCGATACAGACGCTTGTAAAGCAAAAACTAGTTGCTGGCCGGAAATTGTGATAATTGTTTAAAATAGTTAAAGGTTCAGTAATATGTTAAATGATTTTTTCATCAGCAAACGTATGAGTAGATTTCGAGATAAAAATCTCAGAAGAATTTCAGATTTTTTTAAGACAACAAAATATTTTAAAAATTTTATCGAATAGTAGAAATACAACTTCTGTTCATAATTTAAATTTTGAATAAACTTGGATAATTTTGGATAATCATTTCAATTTCAAAATAATCTAACTTTAAAGAAAAATTATTCACATAAATATATTACGCAAATTATATGATATACTATATGCAACTCTCAGCCCCGAAAAGTTTTCTCTCCTGATAGTAATATAAACATTTATTTTTTGATGCAATAATACAGACGCTTGTAAAGCAAAAACTAGTTGTTGGCCGGAAATTGTGATAACTGTTTAAAATAGTTAAAGGCTCAATAATATGTCATTAAATTTTTTTATTCGCAAAGGTATGAGTAGATTTCGAGATAAAATTCTCAGAACTTTGGAGTAATATGTCATCTTTAAGGATTTTTTGATGTAGCGATACAGACGCTTGTAAAGCAAAAACTAGTAGCTGGCCGGAAATTGTGATAACTGTTTAAAATAGATAAAGGTTCAATAATATGTTATATGATTTTTCCATTAGCAAACATATGAGTAGATTTCGAGATAAAATTTTCAGAACTTTGGAATAATTTGTCATATTTGAGAATTTTTTGATGTAGCGATACAGACGCTTGTAAAGCAAAAATTAGTAGCTGGCCGGAAATTGTGATAACTGTTTAGCATAGTTAAAGGTTCAATAATATGTTCTGTGATATTTTCATCCTCAAACTTATGAGTAGATTTTGAGATAAAATTCTCAGAACTTAGGAGTAATATGTCATCTTTAAGGATTTTTTGATGTAGCGATACAGACGCTTGTAAAGCAAAAACTAGTAGCTGGTCGGTAATTGTGATAATTGTTAAAAATAGTTAAAGGTTCAATAATATGTTATATGATTTTTTCATTAGCAAACGTATGAGTAGATTTCGAGATAAAATTCTCAGAACTTTGGAATAATTTGTCATCTTTGAGAATTTTTTGATGTAGCGATACAGACGCTTGTAAAGCAAAAATTAGTAGCTGGACGGAAATTGTGATAACTGTTTCAATTATTTAAAGGTTCAATAATATGTTATATGATTTTTCTATCAGCAAATGTATGAGGAGATATCGAGATAAAATCCTCAGAACTTTGGAGTAATATGTCATCTTTAAGGATTTTTTGATGTAGCGATACAGACGCTTGTAAAGCAAAAACTAGTTGCTGGCCGGAAATTGTGATAATTGTTTAAAATAGTTAAAGGTTCAATAATATGTTATATGATTTTTCCATTAGCAAACGTATGAGTAGATTTCGAGATAAAATTTTCAGAACTTTGGAATAATTTGTCATCTTTGAGAATTTTTTGATGTAGCGATACAGACGCTTGTAAAGCAAAAACTAGTCGCTGGCCGGAAATTGTGATAAATGTTTAATCTTGTTAAATGTTCAATAATATGTTATATGATTTTTTCATTCTCAAACTTATGAGTAGATTTTGAGATAAAATTCTCAGAACTTTGGAGTAATATGTCATCTTTAAGAATTTTTTGATGTAGCGATACAGACGCTTGTAAAGCAGAAACTAGTAGCTGGCCGGAAATTGTGATAATTGTTAAAAATATTTAAAGGTTTAATAATATGTTATATGATTTTCCCATTAGCAAACGTATAAGTAGATTTCGAGATAAAATTTTCAGAACTTTGGAATAATTTGTCATCTTTGAGAATTTTTTGATGTAGCGATACAGACGCTTGTAAAACAAAAATTAGTAGCTGGCCGGAAATTGTGATAATTGTTTCAATTATTTAAAGGTTCAATAATATGTTATATGATTTTTCTATCAGCAAACGCATGAGTAGATTTCGAGATAAAATTCTCAGAACTTTGGAGTAATATGTCATCTTTAAGGATTTTTTGATGTAGCGATACAGACGCTTGTAAAGCAAAAACTAGTTGCTGGCCGGATACTGTGATAATTGTTTAAAATAGTTAAAGGTTCAATAATATGTTATATGATTTTTCTATCAGCAAACGTATGAGTAGATTTCGAGATAAAATTTTCAGAACTTTGGAATAACTTGTCATCTTTGAGAATTTTTTGATGTAGCGATACAGACGCTTGTAAAACAAAAATTAGTAGCTGGCCGGAAATTGTAATAATTGCTTCAATTATTTAAAGGTTCAATAATATGTTATATAATTTTTATCAGGAAACGTATGAGTAGATTTCGAGATAAAATTCTCAGAACTTTGGAGTAATATGTCATCTTGAAGGATTTTTTGATGTAGCGGTACAGACGCTTGTAAAGCAAAAACTAGTTGCTGGCCGGAAATTGTGATAATTGTTTAAAATAGTTAAAGGTTCAATAATATGTTATATGATTTTTCCATTAGCAAACGTATGAGTAGATTTCGAGATAAAATTTTCAGAACTTTGGAATAATTTGTCATCTTTGAGGATTTTTACATGTAGCGATACAGACACTTGTAAAGCAAAAACTAGTAGCTGGCTGGAAATTGTGATAACTGTTTAAAATAGTTAAAGGTTCAATAATATGTTATATGATTTTTCCATCAGCAAACGTATGAGTAGATTTCGAGATAAAATTCTCAGAACTTTGAAGTAATTTATCATCTTTGAGGAGTTTTTGATGTAGCGATACAGACGCTTGTAAAGCAAAAACTAGTAGCTAAACGGAAATTGTGATAATTGCGTAAAATAGCTAAAGGTTCAATAATATGTTATATGATTTTTTCATCAGCAAACGTATGAGTAGATTTCGAGATAAAATTCTCAGAACTTTGGAGTAATATGTCATCTTTAAGGATTTTTTGATGTAGCGATACAAACGCTTGTAAAGCAAAAACTCGTCGCTGGTCGGAAATTATGATAACTGTTTAAAATAGTTAAAGGTTCAATAATATGTGTTATAATTTTTTCATCCTCAAACGTATGAGTAGATTTTGAGATAAAATTCTCAGAACTTTGGAGTAATTTGTCATCTTTAAGGATTTTTTGATGTAGCGATACAGACGCTTGTAAAGCAAAAACTAGTTGCTGGCCGGAAATTGTGATAATTGTTTAAAATAGTTAAAGGTTCAATAATATGTTAAATGATTTTTCCATCAGCAAACGTATGAGTAGATTTCGAGATAAAAATCTCAGAAGAATTTCAGATTTTTTTAAGACAACAAAATATTTTAAAAATTTTATCGAATAGTAAAAATACAACTTCTGTTCATAATTTAAATTTTGAATAAACTTGGATAATTTTGGATAATCATTTCAATTTCAAAATAATCTAACTTTAAAGAAAAATTATTCACATAAATATATTACGCAAATTATATGATATACTATATGCAACTCTCAGCCCCGAAAAGTTTTCTCTCCTGATAGTAATATAAACATTTATTTTTTGATGCAATAATACAGACGCTTGTAAAGCAAAAACTAGTTGTTGGCCGGAAATTGTGATAACTGTTTAAAATAGTTAAAGGCTCAATAATATGTCATTTAATTTTTTTATTCGCAAAGGTATGAGTAGATTTCGAGATAAAATTCTCAGAACTTTGGAGTAATATGTCATCTTTAAGGTTTTTTTGATGTAGCGATACAGACGCTTGTAAAGCAAAAACTAGTAGCTGGCCGGAAATTGTGATAACTGTTTAAAATAGTTAAAGGTTCAATAATATGTTATATGATTTTTCCATTAGCAAACATATGAGTAGATTTCGAGATAAAATTTTCAGAACTTTGGAATAATTTGTCATATTTGAGAATTTTTTGATGTAGCGATACAGACGCTTGTAAAGCAAAAATTAGTAGCTGGCCGGAAATTGTGATAACTGTTTAGCATAGTTAAAGGTTCAATAATATGTTCTGTGATTTTTTCATCCTCAAACTTATGAGTAGATTTTGAGATAAAATTCTCAGAACTTAGGAGTAATATGTCATCTTTAAGGATTTTTTGATGTAGCGATACAGACGCTTGTAAAGCAAAAACTAGTAGCTGGCCGGAAATTGTGATAATTGTTAAAAATAGTTAAAGGTTCAATAATATGTTATATGATTTTTCCATTAGCAAACGTATGAGTAGATTTCGAGATAAAATTTTCAGAACTTTGGAATAATTTGTCATCTTTGAGAATTTTTTGATGTAGCGATACAGACGCTTGTAAAGCAAAAATTAGTAGCTGGCCGTAAATTGTGATAACTGTTTAGCATAGTTAAAGGTTCAATAATATGTTCTATGATTTTTTCATCCTCAAACTTATGAGTAGATTTTGAGATAAAATTCTCAGAATTTAGGAGTAATATGTCATCTTTAAGGATTTTTTGATGTAGCGATACAGACGCTTGTAAAACAAAAACTAGTAGCTGGCCGGAAATTGTGATAATTGTTTAAAATAGTTAAAGGTTCAATAATATGTTATATGATTTTTCCATTAGCAAACGTATGAGTAGATTTCGAGATAAAATTCTCAGAACTTTGGAATAATTTGTCATCTTTGAGAATTTTTTGATGTAGCGATACAGACGCTTGTAAAGCAAAAATTAGTAGCTGGCCGGAAATTGTGATAATTGTTTCAATTATTTAAAGGTTCAATAATATGTTATAT
This sequence comes from Diogma glabrata, assembly GCA_963693315.1. Classification (NCBI taxonomy): domain Eukaryota; kingdom Metazoa; phylum Arthropoda; class Insecta; order Diptera; family Cylindrotomidae; genus Diogma; species Diogma glabrata. Next base: position 17,264 of record CAVNZG010001599.1, read on the forward strand.
GATTTTTCTATCAGCAAACGTATGAGTAAATTTCGAGATAAAATTCTCAGAACTTTGGAGTAATATGTCATCTTTAAGGATTTTTTGATGTAGCGATACAGCCGCTTGTAAAGCAAAAAGTAGTTGCTGGCCGGAAATTGTGATGATTGTTTAAAATAGATAAAGGTTTAATAAAATGTTATATGATTTTTATATTAGCAATTGTATGAGTAGATTTCGAGATAAAATTTTCAGAACTTTGGAATAATTTGTCATCTTTGAGAATTTTTTGATGTAGCGATACAGACGCTTGTAAAGCAAAAATTAGTAGCTGGCCGGAAATTGTGATAACTGTTTAGCATAGTTAAAGGTTCAATAATATGTTATATGATTTTTTTATCAGCAAACGTATGAGTAGATTTTGAGATAAAATTCTCAGAACTTTGGAGTAATATGTCATCTTTAAGGATTTTTTGATGTAGCGATACAGACGCTTGTAAAGCAGAACTAGTTGCTGGCTGGAAATTGTGATAATTGTTTAAAATAGTTAAAGGTTCAATAATATGTTATATGATTTTTCCATTAGCAAACGTATGAGTAGATTTCGAGATAAAATTTTCAGAACTTTGGAATAATTTGTCATATTTGAGAATTTTTTGATGTTCGATGTTCGATACAGACGCTTGTAAAACAAAAACCAGTAGCTGGCCGGAAATTGTGATAACTGTTTAGCATAGTTAAAGGTTCAATAATATGATCTATTATTTTTTAATCCTCAAACGTATGAGTAGATTTTGAGATAAAATTCTCAGAACTTAGGAGTAATATGGCATCTTTAAGGATTTTTTGATGTAGCGATACAGACGCTTGTAAAGCAAAAACTAGTAGCTGGTCGGTAATTGTGATAATTGTTAAAAATAGTTAAAGGTTCAATAATATGTTATATGATTTTTCCATTAGCAAACGTATGAGTAGATTTCGAGATAAAATTCTCAGAACTTTGGAATAATTTGTCATCTTTGAGAATTTTTTGATGTAGCGATACAGACGCTTGTAAAGCAAAAATTAGTAGCTGGCCGGAAATTGTGATAACTGTTTCAATTATTTAAAGGTTCAATAATATGTTATATGATTTTTCTATCAGCAAATGTATGAGGAGATATCGAGATAAAATTCTCAGAACTTTGGAGTAATATGTCATCTTTACGGATTTTTTGATGTAGCGATACAGACGCTTGTAAAGCAAAAACTAGTTGCTGGCCGGAAATTGTGATAATTGTTTAAAATAGTTAAAGGTTCAATAATATGTTATATGATTTTTCCATTAGCAAACGTATGAATAGATTTCGAGATAAAATTTTCAGAACTTTGGAATAATTTGTCATCTTTGAGAATTTTTTGATGTAGCGATACAGACGCTTGTAAAGCAAAAACTAGTCGCTGGCCGGAAATTGTGATAAATGTTTAATCTTGTTAAATGTTCAATAATATGTTATATGATTTTTTCATTATCAAACTTATGAGTAGATTTTGAGATAAAATTCTCAGAACTTTGGAGTAATATGTCATCTTTAAGGATTTTTTGATGTAGCGATACAGACGCTTGTAAAGCAAAAATTAGTTGCTGGCCGGAAATTGTGATAATTGTTAAAAATAGTTAAAGGTTTAATAATATGTTATATGATTTTCCCATTAGCAAACGTATGAGTAGATTTCAAAATAAAATTTTCAGAACTTTGGAATAATTTGTCATCTTTGAGAATTTTTTGATGTAGCGATACAGACGCTTGTAAAACAAAAATTAGTAGCTGGCCAGAAATTGTGATAATTGTTTCAATTATTTAAAGGTTCAATAATATGTTATATGATTTTTCTATCAGCAAACGTATGAGTAGATTTCGAGATAAAATTCTCAGAACTTTGGAGTAATATGTCATCTTTAAGGATTTTTTGATGTAGCGATACAGACGCTTGTAAAGCAAAAACTAGTTGCTGGCCGGAAATTGTGATAATTGTTTAAAATAGTTAAAAGTTCAATAATATGTTATATGATTTTTCCATTAGCAAACGTATGAGTAGATTTCGAGATAAAATTTTCAGAACTTTGGAATAACTTGTCATCTTTGAGAATTTTTTGATGTAGCGATACAGACGCTTGTAAAACAAAAACTAGTTGCTGGCCGGAAATTGTAATAATTGTTTCAATTATTTAAAGGTTCAATAATATGTTATATAATTTTTCTATCAGGAAACGTATGAGTAGATTTCGAGATAAAATTCTCAGAACTTTGGAGTAATATGTCATCTTGAAGGATTTTTTGAAGTAGCGGTACAGACGCTTGTAAAGCAAAAACTAGTTGCTGGCCGGAAATTGTGATAATTGTTTAAAATAGTTAAAGGTTCAATAATATGTTATATGATTTTTCCATTAGCAAACGTATGAGTAGATTTCGAGATAAAATTTTCAGAACTTTGGAATAATTTGTCATCTTTGAGAATTTTTTGATGTAGCGATACAGACACTTGTAAAGCAAAAACTAGTCGCTGGCCGGAAATTGTGATAACTGTTTAGCATAGTTAAAGGTTTAATAATATTTTCTATGATTTTTTCATCCTCAAATTTATGAGTAGATTTTGAGATAAAATTCTCAGAACTTAGGAGTAATATGTCATCTTTAAGGATTTTTTTATGTAGCGATACAGACGCTTGTAAAGCAAAAACTAGTTGCTGGCCGGAAATTGTGATAATTGTTTAAAATAGTTAAAGGTTCAATAATATGTTATATGAATTTTCCATTAGCAAACGTATGAGTAGATTTCGAGATAAAATTTTCAGAACTTTGGAATAATTTGTCATCTTTGAGAATTTTTTAATGTAGCGATACAGACGCTTGTAAAGCAAAAATTAGTAGCTGGCCGGAAATTGTGATAATTGTTTCAATTATTTAAAGGTTCAATAATATGTTATATGATTTTTCTATCAGCAAATGTATGAGTAGATTTCGAGATAAAATTCTCAGAACTTTGGAGTAATATGTCATCTTTAAGGATTTTTTGATGTAGCGATACAGACGCTTGTAAAGCAAAAACTAGTTGCTGGCCGGAATCTGTGATAATTGTTTAAAATAGTTAAAGAATCAATAATATGTTATATGATTTTCCATTAGCAAACGTATGAGTAGATTTCGAGATGAAATTTTCAGAACTTTGGAATAATTTGTCATCTTTGAGAATTTTTTGATGTAGCGATACAGACGCTTGTAAAGCAAAAATTAGTAGCTGGTCGGAAATTGTGATAACTGTTTCAATTATTTAAAGGTTCAATAATATGTTATATGATTTTTCTATTAGCAAACGTATGGTTAGATTTCGAGATAAAATTCTCAGAACTTTGGAGTAATATGTCATCTTTACGGATTTTTTGATGTAGCGATACAGACGCTTGTAAAGCAAAAACTAGTAGCTGGCAGGAAATCGTGATAATTGTTTTAAATAGTTAAAGGTTTAAAAATATGTTATTTGATTTTTTCACCAGCAAACGTATGAGTAGATTTCGAGATAAAAATCTCAGAAGAGTTTCAGATTTTTTTTAAGACAGCAAAATATTTTAGAAATTTTATCGAATAGTAAAAATATAACTTCTGTTCATAATTTTAAAATTTTGAATAAACTTGGATAATTTTGGATAATCATTTCAATTTCAAAATAGTCTAGCTTTAAAGAAAAATTATTCACATAAATAATTACGCAAATTATATGATATACTATATGCAACTCTCAGCCCCGAAAAGTTTTCTCTACTAATAGTAATATATACATTTATTTTTTGATGCAACAATACAGACGCTTGTAAAGCAAAAACTAGTTGCTGGCCGGAAATTGTGATAGTTGTTTAAAATAGCTAAAGGCTCAATCATATGTTGTTTAATTTTTTTATAAGCAAAGGTATGAGTAGATTTCGAGATAAAATTCTCAGAACTTTGGAATAATTTGTCATCTTTGAGAATTTTTTGATGTAGCGATACAGACGCTTGTAAAGCGAAAATTAGTAGCTGGCCGGAAATTGTGATAATTGTTTCAATTATTTAAAGGTTCAATAATATGTTATATGATTTTTCTATCAGCAAATGTATGAGTAGATTTCGAGATAAAATTCTCAGAACTTTGTAGTAATATGTCATCTTTAAGGATTTTTTGATGTAGCGATACAGACGCTTGTAAAGCAAAAACTAGTTGCCGGCCGGAAATTGTGATAATTGTTTAAAATAGTTAAAGGTTTAAAAATATGTTATATGATTTTTTCATCAGCAAACGTATGAGTAGATTTCGAGATAAAAATCTCAGAAGAGTTTCAGATTTTTTTTAAGACAACAAAATATTTTAGAAATTTTATCGAATAGTAAAAATATAACTTCTGTTCATAATTTTAAACAGTTATCACAATTTCCGGCCAGCAACTAATTTTTGCTTTACAAGCGTCTGTATCGCTACATCAAAAAATTCTCAAAGATGACAAATTATTCCTAAGTTCGAGAATTTTATCTCGAAATCTACTCATACCTTTGCTATAATAAAAAAATTAAATAACATATGATTGAGCCTTTATCTATTTTAAACAGTTATCACAATTTCCGGCCAACAACTAGTTTTTGCTTTACAAGCGTCTGTATTGTTGCATCAAAAAATAAATGTTTATATTACTATCAGGAGAGAAAACTTTTCGGGGCTGAGAGTTGCATATAGTATATCATATAATTTGCGTAATATATTTATGTGAATAATTTTTCTTTCAAGTTAGATTATTTTGAAATTGAAATGATTATCCAAAATTATCCAAGTTTATTAAAAATTTAAATTATGAACAGAAGTTATATTTTTACTATTCGATAAAATTTCTAAAATATTTTGTTGTCTTAAAAAAAATCTGAAATTCTTCTGAGATTTTTATCTCGAAATCTACTCATACGTTTGCTGATGAAAAAATCATATAACATATTATTGAACCTTTAACTATTTTAAGCAATTATCACAATTTCCGGCCAGCAACTAGTTTTTGCTTTACAAGCGTCTGTATCGCTACATCAAAAAATCCTTAAAGATGACATATTACTCCAAAGTTCTGAGAATTTTATCTCGAAATCTACTCATACGTTTGCTGATATAAAAATCATAGAACATATTATTGAACCTTGAAACAATTGAAACAATTATCACAATTTTCGGCCAGCTACTAGTTTTTGCTTTACAAGCGTCTGTATCGCTACATCAAAAAATTCTCAAAGATGACAAATTATTCCAAAGTTCTGAAAATTTTATCTCGAAATCTACTCATTTGTTTGCAAATTGAAAAATCATATAACATATTATTGAACCTTTAACTATTTTAAACAGTTATCACAATTTCCGGTCAGCAACTAGTTTTTGCTTTACAAGCGTCTGTATCGCAACATCAAAAAATCCTTAAAGATGACATATTACTCCAAAGTTCTGAGAATTTTATCTCAAAATCTACTCATAAGTTTGAGGATGAAAAAATCATAGAAAATATTATTGAACCTTTAACTATGCTAAACAGTTATCACAATTTCCGGCCAGCGACTAGTTTTTGCTTTACAAGTGTCTGTATCGCTACATCAAAAAATTCTCAAAGATGACAAATTATTCCAAAGTTCTGAAAATTTTATCTCGAAATCTACTCATACGTTTGCTAATGGAAAAATCATATAACATATTATTGAACCTTTAACTATTTTAAACAATTATCACAATTTCCGGCCAGCAACTAGTTTTTGCTTTACAAGCGTCTGTATCGCTACATCAAAAAATCCTTAAAGATGACATATTACTCCAAAGTTCTGAGAATTTTATCTCGAAATCTACTCATACGTTTCCTGATAGAAAAATTATACAACATATTATTGAACCTTTAAATAATTGAAACAATTATCACAATTTCCGGCCAGCTACTAATCAAAAAATCCTTAAAGATGACATATTACTCCAAAGTTCTGAGAATTTTATCTCGAAATCTGCTCATACGTTTGCTGATATAAAAATCATAGAACATATGATTGAACCTTTAAATAATTGAAACAATTATCACAATTTCCGGCCAGCTACTAGTTTTTGCTTTACAAGCGTCTGTATCGCTACATCAAAAAATCCTTAAAGATGACATATTACTCCAAAGTTCTGAGAATTTTATCTCGAAATCTACTCATACGTTTGCTGATAGAAAAATCATATAACATATTATTGAACCTTTAAATAATTGAAACAATTATCACAATTTCCGGCCAGCTACTAATTTTTGCTTTACAAGCGTCTGTATCGCTACATCAAAAAATTCTCAAAGATGACAAATTATTCCAAAGTTCTGAAAATTTTATCTCGAAATCTACTCATATGTTTGCTAATGGAAAAATCATATAACATATTATTGAACCTTTAACTATTTTAAACAATTATCACAATTTTCGGCCAGCAACTAGTTTTTGCTTTACAAGCATCTGTATCGCTACATCAAAAAATCCTTAAAGATGACATATTACTCCTAAGTTCTGAGAATTTTATCTCAAAATCTACTCATAAATTTAAGGATGAAAAAATCATAGAAAATATTATTGAACCTTTAACTATGCTAAACAGTTATCACAATTTCCGGCCAGCGATTAGTTTTTGCTTTACAAGTGTCTGTATCGCTACATCAAAAAATTCTCAAAGATGACAAATTATTCCAAAGTTCTGAAAATTTTATCTCGAAATCTACTCATACGTTTGCTAATGGAAAAATCATATAACATATTATTGAACCTTTAACTATTTTAAACAATTATCACAATTTCCGGCCAGCAACTAGTTTTTGCTTTACAAGCGTCTGTATCGCTACATCAAAAAATCCTTCAAGATGACATATTACTCCAAAGTTCTGAGAATTTTATCTCGAAATCTACTCATACGTTTCCTGATAGAAAAATTATACAACATATTATTGAACTTTTAAATAATTGAAACAATTATCACAATTTCCGGCCAGCTACTAATTTTTGTTTTACAAGCGTCTGTATCGCTACATCAAAAAATTCTCAAAGATGACAAGTTATTCCAAAGTTCTGAAAATTTTATCTCGAAATCTACTCATACGTTTGCTAATGGAAAAATCATATAACATATTATTGAACCTTTAACTATTTTAAACAATTATCACAATATCCGGCCAGCAACTAGTTTTTGCTTTACAAGCGTCTGTATCGCTACATCCAAAAATCCTTAAAGATGACATATTACTCCAAAGTTCTGAGAATTTTATCTCGATATCTCCTCATACATTTGCTGATAGAAAAATCATATAACATATTATTGAACTTGTAAATAATTGAAACAGTTATCACAATTTCCGGCCAGCTACTAATTTTTGCTTTACAAGCGTCTGTATCGCTACATCAAAAAATTCTCAAAGATGACAAATTATTCCAAAGTTCTGAAAATTTTATCTCGAAATCTACTCATACGTTTGCTAATGGAAAAATCATATAACATATTATTAATCCTTTAACTATTTTAAACAATTATCACAGATTCCGGCCAGCAACTAGTTTTTGCTTTACAAGCGTCTGTATCGCTACATCAAAAAATCCTTAAAGATGACATATTACTCCAAAGTTCTGAGAATTTTATCTCGAAATCTACTCATACATTTGCTGATAGAAAAATCATATAACATATTATTGAACCTTTAAATAATTGAAACAATTATCACAATTTCCGGCCAGCTACTAATTTTTGCTTTACAAGCGTCTGTATCGCTACATCAAAAAATTCTCAAAGATGACAAATTATTCCAAAGTTCTGAGAATTTTATCTCGAAATCTACTCATACCTTTGCTAATAAAAAAATTAAATAACATATGATTGAGCCTTTAGCTATTTTAAACAATTATCACAATTTCCGGCCAGCAACTAGTTTTTGCTTTACAAGCGTCTGTATTGTTGCATCAAAAAATAAATGTATATATTACTATCAGGAGAGAAAACTTTTCGGGGCTGAGAGTTGCATATAGTATATCATATAATTTGCGTAATTATTTATGTGAATAATTTTTTTTTAAAGCTAGATTATTTTGAAATTGAAATAATTATCCAAGTTTATTCAAAATTTTAAAATTATGAACAGAAGTTATATTTTTACTATTCGATAAAATTTCTAAAAAATTTTGCTGTCTTAAAATAAATCTGAAATTCTTCTGAGATTTTTATCTCGAAATCTACTCATACGTTTGCTGATGAAAAAATCATATAACATATTATTGAGCCTTTGACTATTTTAAACAATTATCACAATTTCCGGCCAGCTACTAGTTTTTGCTTTACAAGCGTCTGTATCGCTACATCAAAAAATCCTCAAAGATGATAAATTACTTCAAAGTTCTGAGAATTTTATCTCGAAATCTACTCATACGTTTGCTGATAGAAAAATCATATAACATATTATTGAACCTTTAAATAATTGAAACAATTATCACAATTTCCGGCCAGCTACTAATTTTTGCTTTACAAGCGTCTGTATCGCTACATCAAAAATTTCTCAAAGAAGACAAATTATTCCAAAGTTCTGAAAATTTTATCTCGAAATCTACTTATACGTTTGCTAATCAAAAAATCATATAACATATTATTGAACCTTTATTTATTTTAAGCAATTATCACAATTTCCGGCCAGCTACTAGGTTTTGCTTTACAAGCGTCTGTATCGCTACATCAAAAAATTCTCACAGATGACAAATTATTCCAAAGTTCTGAGAATTTTATCTCGAAATCTACTTATACATTTGCTGATAGAAAAATCATATAACATATTATTGAACCTTAAACTATTTTAAACAGTTATCACAATTTCCGGCCAGCAACTAGTTTTTGCTTTACAAACGTCTGTATCGCTACATCAAAAAATTTTCAAAGATGACAAATTACTCCAAAGTTCTGAGAATTTTATCTCGAAATCTACTCATACGTTTGCTAATGGAAAAATCAAATAACATATTATTAAATCTTTAACTATTTTAAACAGTTATCTCAATTTCCGGCCAGCAACTAGTTTTTGCTTTACAAACGTCTGTATCGCTACATCAAAAAATCCTTAAAGATGACATATTACTCCAAAGTTCTGAGAATTTTATCTCGAAATCTACTCATACATTTGCTGATAAAAAAATCATATAACATATTATTGAACCTTTAACTATTTTAAACAATTATCACAGATTCCGGCCAGCTACCAATTTTTGCTTTACAAGCGTCTGTATTGCTACATCAAAAATCCTTAAAGATAACAAATTACTCCAAAGTTCTGAGAATTTTATCTCGAAATCTACTCATACGTTTGCTAATAAAAAAATCATATAACATATTATTGAACCTTTAAATGTTTTAAACAATTACCATAATTTCCATCCAGCTACTAGTTTTTGCTTTACAAGCGTCTGTATCGCTACATCAAAAAATCCTCAAAGATGACAAATTACTCCAAAGTTCTGAGAATTTTATCTCGAAATCTACTCATACGTTTGCGAATAAAAAAATCGTATAACATATTATTGAACCTTTAACTATGTTAAACAATTATCATAATTTCCGGCCAGCAACTAGTTTTTGCTTTACAAGCGTCTGTATCACTACATCAAAAAGTCCTCAAAGATGACATATTACTTTAAAGTTCTGAGAATTTTATCTCGAAATCCACTCACATGTTTGCCGATGGAAAAATCATTTTACATATTATTGAGCCTTTAAATAATTTAAACAATTATCACAATTTCCGGCCAGCAACTAATTTTTGCTTTACAAGCGTCTGTAACGCTACATCAAAAAATTCTCAAAGATGACAAATTATTCCAAAGTTCTGAGAATTTTATCTCGAAATCTACTCATACCTTTGCTAATAAAAAAATTAAATAACATATGATTGAGCCTATAGCTATTTCAAACAGTTATCACAATTTCCGGCCAGCAACTAGTTTTTGCTTTACATTGTCTGTATTGTTGCATCAAAAAATAAATGTATATGTTACTATCAGGAGAGAAAACTTTTCGGGGCTGAGAGTTGCATATAGTATATCATATAATTTGCGTAGTTATTTATGTGAATAATTTTTCTTTAAAGTTAGATTATTTTGAAATTGAAATGATTATCCAAAATTATCCAAGTTTATTCAAAATTTTAAAATTATGAACAGAAGTTATATTTTTACTATTCGATAAAATTTCTAAAAAATTTTGCTGTCTTAAAATAAATCTGAAATTCTTCTGAGATTTTTATGTCAAAATCTACTCATACGTTTGCTGATGAAAAAATCATATAACATATTATTGAACCTTTAACTTTTTAAAACAATTATCACAATATCCGGCCAGCTACTAGTTTTTGCTTTACAAGCGTCTGTATCGCTACATCAAAAAATCCTCAAAGATGACAAATTACTCCAAAGTTCTGAGAATTTTGTCTCGAAATCTGCTCATACGATTGCGGATGGAAAAATCGTGTAACATATTATTGAACCTTTAAATAATTGAAACAATTATCACAATTTCCGGCCAGCTACTAATTTTTGCTTTACAAGCGTCTGTATCGCTACATCAAAAAATTCTCAAAGATGACAAATTATTCCAAAGTTCTAAAAATTTTATCTCGAAATCTACTCAATTATCACAATTTCCAGCTAGCTACTTGATTTTGATTAGCTCGCCTCAGTACATCAAAAAATACTCTTTTAAACATTGTTAAAAATGACAATTTACTCAAATGTCCGAAAAAGTTTTCTGAATTACACCATCCAGAACAATTCTGGAAAAAATATTTCTTTTTCAACAATTAGTAGGTTCGTTATTAGAATTAACAAAATTTATATTTGCTTTAATAATACATAAAGAGATAGATTTTAACCGTCGTGACTGGAAAATTTAGGCTGAGAATTGCATATAGTTAAAGCGATGTATATTTTGAAGGGTATAAAAGATAATATATGTTATTGATGATATGCTTGATGTTTTCTGTGAATATTTTAAAGCACTTTTATTTCAAAGTTGTAGATCCTATAAGTTTGTGTTAGAATAAATTTTAAATATAATATCATGATAGTAGCAAGTTTTGCGATATTATTACCATATGAAACTATCCCTATTTTCGGGGATAGAATTCTGGGCTAACTTCACATAGGTCTACGTAAGGTGTTGAAAACAGGCTTAGTTATAGGTGTAAATAAGTATTTTAAGAATTAAAAGTCTGAAATTAGCATTTTGTACGAGTAAACCGTAAAATGCACTTTTACGATTCAAAAATTTCGTAAAGCAGGCCTTTTTACACACTTTTATTTAACTTTTCTTTTGATAGTTGTGATAGTTACTCCTTTGTGATCTATATTTTTAGTAACTTCCTAATATGTGATTGATCCCAAATTTAAAAGACAAGTTTGTTGGAGCAGTCAGAACGTATTTCTAAACGAGGGTAGGTTCGAATCCGATCCGAAACACGAAAAATCTGAATTGGAGTTTTTTTCTGAAAAACTTCAAACCATACCTTTGAATTGAAAAAATTCCAATTACTTCTTTACTTACTTGAGTTTAATTGATCTCAAAAATCTAAAAATGTATTTCTAAAAGTTTTAAAGCAAAAAACTTCATAAAACTGAAAATAAAAAATTCATATTTTTCTCCATTCTATAAAAGCTCCATTCTAACAATTGCACTGAAATCATCATAATCTGGTTGACTCATTTTGAGCGTAGGAATTTTGGTAATACTGTGTATATCAATAAAGTCATGGATATCATAGACGTTTGTCTCTTTTTTATATTGAAAAACGACCTTATATTAAAAAAATAATGGATATTAAAAATACAAAATCTGACATTTTGTTGTTGTTTTTATAAAGCTTTAATTTTATTCATGATTCGTTTCAATAATAAGAGTTATTTATATCAGTTAATAGAATGCACTGCATCAGATCGAAAGAAAATTTTTATTGTGTATGCCAAAACCCTCTATATCCTAAGCATGATTGTTTTTAAGCACAGAAAAACCATAAACAATATACGATATTAAACAAATTTAGAGGTTCAGCATATGGAAGGTTCATTATATTTTGGCTCATTATATGTTTTGTATTTTGCATACAATTAGGCTAGAATAGAATGACGGTTTCGATATTTGTATAATAGAATTTGATGTTCCGGTTACATTGGAAACCCGCTACAGAAAAGAGATGAATAAAAAAAATTTACATAGGTTACAATTAAACAAGTTTAATTTGTTTATAAAGTCTTATTGACTAAATATTAAACATAATTAGTCTTAAGCATGTCTTAAGTATAGTTTTCAAGCATAAAAGTACACGAAAATTAACATTTTCCATACAACTTTATGTTTGAAAATTCAAACAATTTTGTTTTGTGACCTAAATAATACATGTTTTATATTATACTTGATATATGTAGTAATAAATTTTTTAAAAACAAACTTAAATCGTTTAATACCAGCTAATGTAAAATTTCTGAAAATTAAAACGACATCTCATATGTAATAAAATAACTAAAATACAATGAGTAAAGAACGAAAACAATGAGTAAATGAGTAAATAATGAGTAACGTACTAAAATTTTGTACTGTATATACAGAAATAACATTAACAAATTGTATTTAACGTTGTATTTAACTAATTATATTTAACGTTTATTAAATTAACGTAAATTAAATTTTAGGTAAGTTCTTAATTTACTGGTTTTAATTATGATGTATGTATTTACTGAGATATTAAAGTGGATATTTTTAGGTAAAATAAAATTAAAAACAAATACAAAAAACTGACTCAAAAATGTAAATGCTAAAAACTGTAAAATAAAAAAAAATTAAAAAAAATTTTAAAAAACACACTTTTATTGAAAACGAACTAAAAACTAAAAAATAGATTTTGCATTGACACAACACGATGTTTCAAAGAAACAAAGGTTATATTCAAAGGTTAAATCTTTTATTAATAACTATGTTTGCTTTCAAACTGTAATAAGGAAATAAATATTTAAATAACTTTTTAAACGATTTAACACAGATGGCAAAATTAGATGTAACGACTAGAATACTAGTTAACTAGAAGTTTTGATAGATAAATAATTTTATCCACGACTACTAAAGAATATATGCATTCCATGCGTATATCTTTCATTGTAATTGTAGTCATTCCACAACTAGTGAATATGATTAAATTTTTTAACGGTTCTATAGAAATGCATATAAAAATATAAAATAAACAATCTTGTTTTTTTTTCGATGCTATCTTTGATGCATGTATTTCAATATGGCGATATAAACTTTAACAGGAAAAATGGAAATAAAACAAAATATGTTGAAGTCGTGGATAAAATAGCATCTTGTATTCGCTTAGGATGATGGCAATTCTTCACTCGGATGATTCCCTCCACTCTCTACGCTCGTTTCGGGAAACTTCATCCTCGTGAAGAATTGCCTTCGTTCTAAGCTCATACAAGAATTTACTATTTCGTTACAGTTTTTTACAAAAAATAAAAGGGGGTGGCGTCAATATAGAAAGGCAATAAATATGTAGAAAATGTGCTAATTCTAAATCTTAATTAAGTAATAAGTATAAATACTAAAACTTAATTCAACTATTTTAAAATATTATAAATTAGTTATATGTACTATAAAATGTGATTTAATACGTTCAATACGCTGACTGCGCCACCCACTTTTATTTTTTGTAAAAAACTGTAACGGAAAATTATTTATCTAACAAAACTTCTAGTTAACAAGAGTATTCTAGTCTGTACATCTAATTTTGCCATCTGTGTTAAATTGTTTAAAAAGATATTACTTCGGTCTGAAAAACCTAAGTATTACATTCATGAGCCAAAAGTGAAATTCGTACCCCCACTTTTTTTGGCATTTCTCGACTGATTCTAAAAAAACAAAAAGAAAATGTTTGTCTGTCTGCCGGCCGTCCGTCCGTCATTACCTACGCTGCAGGGAAAACCGATGGACGGATTTCAAAAATTGTTTTTTCTAAAAATATAAAAATAGGTATACTCCGAGAGGACGCTGAGGCGTCCGAGAGGACGCTGTGTTCGATAACTGTGGAAGTGTGTCGAAAAAATCAGTATGTGTGTCAAAAATAGCAAATTTTCATATTTTTGGCTTAAAAAACGTTAATTTTAAGTGATTACGAGTAGGAACATTGAATTTGGAGAAATCTTGATGGAAAGGATTGGTATGTGAGATCAAAAACTAGATTATTGCATTATAAGTTTGTCAAAAAAATGTTGTCAAGTGTGTCAAAAAAAAGATTTTTATTTATTTTTTTACCCAATTTTTTGGAAAAAAATTAAATTGTTTGTTTGAAATGAAATTTTTTTAATATTATTGAGAATTATGGCATTTTAAGTTTGTCAAAACAATGTTGTCAAGTGTGTCAAAAGAAAGATTTTTATTTATTATCTTACCCAATTTTTTGGAAAAAAATTAAATTGTTTGTTTGAAATGAAATTTTATTATTATTATTGAGAATTATGGCATTATAAGTTTGTCAAAAAAATGTTGTCAAGTGTGTCAAAATAAAGATTTTTATTTACTTTTTTACCCAACTTTTTGGAAAAAAATAAAATTAATAATTTGTATGACATGAAATTTTATTAATATTATAGAGAATTATGGCATTATAAGTTTGTCAAAAAAATAATGTCGTGTGTCAAAAAATAATTTCATTTATTTTTTTAGCCAATTTTTTGGAAAAAAAAATGTAGCTGTTTTTATGACGTAAATGTAATTTAACATGAATTTGGACATGAACATTTTTGAATTTGTTATAGTTTTTGAAATATTTTTGGAATTTTGAAAAAAGTTTGTATTTTTGATTTCGTAATAATTTTTGCAATATTTTTAGAATTTTGGAAAAAGTTTTAATTTTTGATTTTGTAAGAATTTTTTGAATATTTTTAGAATTTTGAAAAGTTTTTAATTTTTGATTTTATGATAATTTTTGGAATTTTGAAAAAAGTTTGAATTTTTGATTTGTAATAATTTTTGCAATATTTTTAGAATTTTGGAAATGTTTAAATTTATAAGAATTTTTGGAATATTATTGGAATTCAGAAAAAAAAAGTTTAAATATTTGATTTTATTCTAATATTTTGAATATTTTTGGAATTTTGAAAAAAGTTTGATTTTATTTAATTTAACAATATTTTTGGAATTTTGATTATAATTTTCCGGCAACCTATTGATGTTTCGTGTTAGTTTTGTAATAAATTTCTAAACAGATATAAAAAATACTTGTACTTTAACAAAGAGTTATGTTTGATATACAAATATTGCTTCCCATTTTGCTGCCCAAAAATAAAAATAATGTCGTCATAATAGTTTTTTGCCGAAAACTGTATCAAAATCCTTAACCGAGACCGAAGTCTTGATATCTCCATATTTTAAATATTTATTTCCTTATTACAGTTTGAAAGCAAACATAGTTATTAATAAAAGATTTAACGTTTGAATATAACCTTTGTTTCTTTGAAACATCGTGTTGTGTCAATGCAAAATTTATTTTTTAGTTTTTAGTTCGTTTTCAATAAAAGTATGTTTTTTAAAATTTTTTTTTAATTTTTTTTACCAATTAAAATAACAACGCCTAAAGTTATTATTATTACTATTATTTCGAAAAACTACTTGGATAATAGTACATTATATAACAAGGTTGAAGTAAGCTATTATTGACCAAGAACTTTGAGATCCTGAGGCGCGTAGCGCCGAGGCTTATAATGTTCGAGGTCTATATTAGTCTTCTCAATCGAGGTATATATAGAATTTTTTAACTACTAACACTAATTATCATATTTGCTTTGATTAGATTTTGACATTAGTCATTTTCCATTTCATTTTTTAAATATCTTAAAATATCAAGTAGCCTGGAAGTTTAGTTTCATACAAATAAAACGCAACAAGGAATGCAATTATTATTTTTTTGTGTTTTTTTTGTTCGTTTGTTCAAAATTACTTCGGTCTGAAAGACCTAAGTATTACATTCATGAGCCAAAAGTGAAATTCTTACCCCCACTTTTTTGGCATTTCTCGACGTTTTAGGACCTACTTATTCTAAAATAAGCAAAAAAAAAAATTTTTGTCTGTCTACCGGCCGTCCGGCCGGCCGGCCGTGATTACCTACGCTGCAGAGAAAACCGCTAGAGGGATTTCAAAACTTTTTCTTTCTAAAAATAAGAATACTCAAGGGACAGGTCCGAGAGGACGCTGTGTTCGATAACTGTACCGGAAGTGTGTCAAAAAATCATTTAGTGTGTCAAAAACAGCAAATTTTCATACTTTTGGCTTAAAAAACGTTCATTTTAAGTGATTACGAGTAGGCACATTGAATTTGGAGAAATCTTGATGAAAGCGATTGGTATGTGAGATCAAAAACTAGATTATTGCATTATAAGTTTGTCAAAAAAATGTTGTCAAGTGTGTCAAAAGAAAGATTTTTATTTATTTTTTTACCCAAGTTTTTGGAAAAAAATAAAATAAATCATTTGTTTGAATGAAATTTTTTTAATATTATTGAGAGTTATGGAATTATAAGTTTGTCAAAAAAATGTTGTCAAGTGTGTCAAAATAAAGATTTTATTTATTTTTTTACCCAATTTCTTGGAAAAAAGTAAAATTAATAATTTGTATGACATGAAATTTTATTAATATTATTGAGAATTATGGCATTATAAGTTTTTCAAAAAAATGTTGTCAACTTTGTTAAAATAAAGACTTTTGGCATTTCTCGACTGATTCTAAAAAAACAAAAAGAAAATGTTTGTCTGTCTGCCGGCCGTCCGTCCGTCATTACCTACGCTGCAGGGAAAACCGATGGACGGATTACAAAAATTGTTTTTTCTAAAAATATAAAAATAGGTATACTCAAGGGACAGGTCCGAGAGGACGCTGTGTTCGATAACTGTACCGGAAGTGTGTCAAAAAAATCATTATGTGTGTCAAAAGCAAATTTTCATATTTTTGGCTTAAAAAACGTTCATTTTAAGTGATTACGAGTAGGAACATTGAATTTGGAGAAATCTTGATGGAAGGGATGTGAGATCAAAAACTAGATTATTGCATTATAAGTTTGTCAAAAAAATGTTGTCAAGTGTGTCAAAATAAAGATTTTATTTATTTTTTTACCCAATTTTTTGGAAAAAAATAAAATTAATAATTTGTATGACATGAAATATTATTATTATTATAGAGAGTTATGGCATTATAAGTTTGTCAAAAAAATAACGTCGTGTGTCAAAAAATGATTTCATTTATTTTTTAGCCAATATTTTGGAAAAAAAATTTAGCTGTTTTTATGACGTAAATGTAATTTAACATGAATTTGGACATGGACATTTTTGAATTTGTTATAGTTTTTGAAATATTTTTGGAATTTTGAAAAAAGTTTGTATTTTTGATTTCGCAATAATTTTTGCACTAATTTTAGAATTTTGGAAAAAGCTTTAATTTTTGTTTTTGTTAAAATTTTTGCAATATTTTAGAAGTTTGAAAAATTTTAATTTTTTGTTTTTTCATAATTTTGGAAAAAGTTTCAATATTTGATATTGTTATAATTTTTGGAATATTTTTAGAATTTTTGAAAAAGATTAAATTTTTGAATATTTAAGAATTTTTAGAATCTTATTAAAATGTAGAAAAAGTTTACATTTTTGATTTTATTCTAATTTTTGGAATGTTTTTAGAATTTTGAAAAAAAATAAATAGAATTTTTGAATTTTATATATACATATTTTTAGAATTTTGAAAAAAGTTTCAATTTTTGATTTTGTAAGATTTTTTGGAATATTTTTAGAATTTTGAAAATATTTTAAATTTATTATATTATAATTTTTAATACTTTGGAAAAAGTTTCAATTTTTGATTTTGTTAACTTTATGCAATATTTTTAGAGTTTTTGAAAAAGTTTTAATCTTTGATTTTGTAATAATTTTTGAAATATTTTTAGAATTTTGTTTGAAAAAAGTTTGAATTTTTGATTTTATTTAACTTTTACAATATTTTTGGAATTTTGAAAGAAATATGAATTTGCGATTTTGAAATATTTTCTCGAAACGCTAAATGGAGAGGTTTTGAGTAGTTTGCTGAGTGTATAATCTTTTCACTAAATTATGTTAATTTATGATCTGTTATAATTTTCCAACAACGTATTGATGTTTCGTGTTAGTTTTGTAATAAACAAAGATAAAAAATACATGTACTTTAACAAAAAGTTATGTATGATATACATCGCTGCCCAAAACTAAAAACCAAATTTTTGCAAAAAATTATATAAAAATCCTTAACCCAGACCGAAGTCTTTATATCTCAGAGCTGTGAGATTTCAGCCCCTTCATATTTTGTCATTATTAACTAACCTTCGTAATTTTTTGTTATTATTGTTGACCTAGGTTGAGAAAAATTACTTCTCATTTGGGCATTCGAGTAAATAATGACGATTTCTCAAGTTAGTTTCTTGGTAGTTAAAAACATAATTTTCTTAAAAAATAGTTTACTATTTTGTGTAAATATATGTATTTTTATTTATGCAAATAATACAGAATATTACTCGTACAAAAAATGTTGTATGCAATTCGGACATAAAGTATCTTTTTATTCGCCTACATATTAAAGTGGTACTTTATTGCTGTAATTTGCTGCCGTAAAGTGTCACTTTTTAACCATATATTATGTTGTCATAGTTACGTCCAAAAAAGTAAAAAACATTTGTTTTTGTTTAAATTCTAAAAAAATATAAATTTTTATCAAAGCAACCTTTAAATTCAAAATTTTATAATCCAATTAAAATTATTGCTATTACTTGTTGTCATAGTTATTCAATTATTTTGAAAAAAATAACAAATATTTTGTCAAAGGTTACTTGTTCAACATATTTTCATTTCAAAATTTATGCAAAACTTTGATTTAGAATAAACAATTTTTTTAAATATTTTGCTAGTGGCGAATAAAAAATAGTATATGACGTACGGACGTAAGCTATTTTGGACTTAATGTGGGTGTAAATCTCGGCTGGCGCCTTGATTTGCAAACTCCACATACGTCCTTGCATCATAATGTACTATTTTAGCTTTCGAGTGATTGTTTCTCTCTGGTAACGCCTCGAGCAACAATTACACTCTCAAGCGGAAAAGACATGCTTAGCTCCCTTAATATATAAATAGCTATTTTGAGATTGTAATTAGATTTTAAGTAGTATATTTTTAGATTTTGTGGGAGTTGATAAGTTTAGCGAGAATAAAAAGTTCTTATTTGAATGCAGTTAAGGATGAAAAGAACTAAATAAAATAGCTTCATTTGAGAGTGTCTACTACTTTAATCGTAGTTAAAGCTCGACTCGGAATGATTGCAAATTTCATAAATTTATCAAATTTAAATTTGAAAAATATTACAAGGCCTACATGATAAATTGCTATTTTTGTTTATCTATTTTTAAAACCGGTTTTAATTGGGACGAAACCGGTTTTCTCAAATTGACGTTTTTTGCCGGATTTACCAAAACTTGTTTTGTAAGCCCGACGTGGCACACGTGACAAACTTTGCACGTTTACAAATTTTCTCTAAACGGGCAGCAATTTCCAAAATTAATTCAAAATAATTTTCAAAATAAAAAATATTATATCAGCTCTTCCATAAATTTCATTTTTGCACGAGTTGTATACAAAGTTCAATTCCGCTCTCGAAATTTTTTACGGTAAATTCAAACAAAATTTGTATAAAAGCCGCCTACATTGATGAACATTAGAAATTATAAATTTCATTCTCTTTAAATGATTAGATTTAGTTTTTAATTACATAATTATATTGTTAATGTGCAAAAATAGTATATACACCTCGGGAGAGAGCATGTCATCTCCCTCAGTGATATGTAGCCCTCAAACTTCGCCTTCGGGCTCCAAACACACCTCGAGAGAAAAATATGCACTTCTCTCCCTTGGTGTATAATCTACTATCAAACATCGTTTCAATTTCAGTGTGGTCATTTTTGGTACGAAAGTTTTAATCCATTTGTTGGAAATTAGTCTTTGAAAAATCATAAGTATAATAGATATATATATATATATATATATATATATATATATATATATATATATATATATATATATATATATATATATATATATATATATATATATATATATATATATATATATATATATATATATATATATATATATATATATATATATATATATATATATATATATATAATATACTAGCGGGACCCGGCGTGCTTTGCTACGCCTATAAAAAAGTTTGTGCGCGTACATTTTGTTGAATTAGCAAAAATAATTTCAAAGAGTCGGAATAAGAATAGAAAGCGTATTTTTTAATTTTTTCCGTTTGGGAAATATGAATAACAGCGAGCATTAGCATTCTAGCTGATCGATCAATCTAGATGGATTGAGAATCGAACGGCATGTCAAAATTTGAAAGTGATTGGTAAAGAGTTTTGGAAAAATTTTTAAGCTTGTTGTCGAATTTCCAATTCGATTAGCATTCGCACTATTAATAAGTCACAAGGCCAAACAATGTCAATTTGTGGGCTGGACCTAGAAACCTCGTGCTTTTCGCATGGTCAATTATATGTTACGTGTTCGAGGGTTGGAAAACCTTCAAGTTTTATCGTATATGCCCCTGAAAATATTGCAAAAATTATAACAATATCAAAATTTGAAACTTTTTACAAAATTTCAAAAATTATAAAAAAATCAAAAATTCAAACTTCTTCAAATTCTAAAAATATTCCAAAAATTCTTACAAAATCAAAAATTGAAGCTTTTTTCAAAATTCTAAAAATATTTATAAAATTCAAAATTCATAAATTCAAAAATTCAATTTGTTTTCAAAATTATAAAAATATTAACAAAATTAAAAATACAAACTTTTTTCAAAATTCCAAAAATTATAATAAAAACAAAAATTTAAACTTTTTCAAAATTCTAAAAACATTCCGGAAATTCTTACAAAATTAAAAATTGAAACTTTTCCAAAAATATTGAAAAAATTTAAAATTCACAAATTCAAATTGCATGTTCAATCACATTTCATGACATACAAATAATTAATTTTATTTTTTTCCAAAAAATTGGGTAAAAATTAAATGAAACATTCTTTTGACACACTGACAATATTTTTTTGACAAACTTATAATGAAATAATCTACTTTTTGATCTCACATACGAATCCCGACTATCAAGATTTCTTTAAACTCAAGGTTACTATTCATTATCACCTAAAACTACCGTTTTTAAGCAAAAAATATGAATATTTCCTTGTTTTGACACTCTTGACGATTTTTTTGACACACTTCTGGTACAGTTATCGAACATATCGTCCTGACGGCTATTTTAATTGAGTGTACCTGTTTTTAGAAATAAAAATTTTTGAAATCCTTTCAGCGGTTTTCTAAATTTCGTAGGTGGTAACGGACGACCGACCAGCAGACAGATATACATTTTTTTTTTGCTGTTTTAAAATCGTTATGACCTGAAACGTTGAGAAATTCCCTAAAAAGTGGGGGTAGGAATTTCACTTTTGGCTCGAGAATGTAATACTTATGTCTTTCAGACCGAAGTAATTGAAAAAAATTGTATTCCCGAATAGTTTCGTTTAATAGCCAAAAAATTCAAGTTATACAATACAGCCAATATTATTGATCTCAATGAATTGGAGGTAGAATGTCGATCAGAATTGATAATCGCTGACAAATGTTATCTACAAATATATTGTAGGTGGTACGAAGTTCACCGAGTGGGTCTTCTAGTAAAAATTTGTAATTTTAATTTAAATCAGTGCTAATCGGTGTACAATATTTTTAGTTAACCTGTTTTTTGCTAATACAATAAGATTTGCTGATTTACCCACACGTGAGCATGCAACATATAGTTGTCCATGGGAGAAACATGGATTTGCCAAGTCCAAGCCACAAATGGACATTGTTTGTCCTTGAGACTTATTTATGGTCATGGCGAAAGCCAAACGAATAGGAAATTGAAGTCTTTTGAATGGTATTGGAGAATCTGATGGTATCAATGGAGAATCTGATGGTATCAACTTTTTATTATTATTTTTTAATATCAGCACAATGCTTTAAACCAGCGGTTCTTAAACTTTTTTGTATTGCGACCCCAAATTTTAAATGCCATATTTTGGCGACCCACCTATATTTTTTTTTGACAAACAAACGTTATTGAAAAAAAAAAGAAAAACGTTTAATTAAACAACAAAATAGTAGTAATTAGGAGCTAAAGTGATACTTTTTGTGTTGAGTCTATAGTTTGACGGCCGACCGCAGGGAGATACGATTCTTAAATAGTGCTTTCAAAGTACTATGGCAGGATAGTTCAGCAAATTCTTCTTGAGCTTTTATGTCCATATGTTGTATATCTTTAAGTTTTATGTTAAAAGGCTGAATTATCCAACGGTGTTGTGAAATATTGAATTATGAATATTGAATTATTGAGCGATCCGACTACAAAATTGTATTGTGGATTGTGGAATGTCACCAAAAGATAAGTTAAATCATTACAAAATTTAAAAAATCATCCAGTTCTAAAAACTTGAAAAATTAATTCAAAAACCTTGCAAAGTTTGTTAATATAAGACATATATAGGGAATATTTATTTTTTTAATATTTATATTTTTTTAAATTGGGAATTTCTCGCGACCCCATGAAAAAATCTAACGACCCCAGTTGGGGTCGCGACCCCGAGTTTAAGAAACGCTGCTTTAAACTGTAGCTAGCTTCATTCTTTATTGATCATGAGGAAAAAGTTAAGAAATTTTAAACTTTTTCATTGAGAAAAATATATTTCAAAAATAAATCTCTTAACCATCGAATCGAACAGACGTGTTTTTTTTTCTATTTTAATTTAAATTTAATTTAAAAATAATAATACAAAATATATTCTAAATAGTTAAAAAATTCAACAAGCTGGTCTTGTTAAATCAATCGTTTCGATTTAGTTTTTTATTTACTTATTTGTTTATTCTGAATTATTGTGAATTACAGTGATTATTGTGTTTAATTTATTTTTTGTTGCATATAAATTACTTTTAAACTATATTCCCTAAACTATATAAATTCTTGTTAAATTGTGATATGGTGGGAAACAAAGCTAAAAAACGAAAAAACACCTCAAATATTAGTGGAAATAACTGTGAAAAATGTAAAAAATGTAATGAAATCTGTTCAACAAACGATATAATAATTAAATGTAATGGTTGTTCGTCGTCTTATCACATTGATTGCGTTCGTGTTACACGTACACAATTTAAAAAGCTGCAAAATGAAATCTGGTTTTGCTCTACCAAATGTAAAACTAGTACGGTTAAATCATCATCACTTCTGACAACTGATGACGAAGATGAAGGAAATGAATTTTTTATGAGTGACCAAAATTTGTCACTTGCTGACGTTGTACGTTCACAACAGCACATATCATCTCAATTAGACAAACTAATTCAGGAGAATAATATAATAAAAAAAATGCTGCTTAACTATCATCAGATGGAACAAACAGTCGCGGATCTACAGGGTGAAGTTGAGATGCTGAAACAACAACTAAACGATGATACTTTTCTTATAACAGGGATTCCCGAAAAACCGGAGGAGAATATCTTCAAAATAGTAGAAAATGTTGGGAACAAAATTGAAGTGAGAATTGAGCACAGAGATATATTGCAGGCGATGAGACTAAAGTCGCGAAATCAAAATCAACAACATAAATATCCTCCACCTATACTTGTAAAATTATCACATAGCTCTTACAAAAGTCGCTTCATGACAGCAAAGAAAACTTTGGGACCTTTGTTTACTAATCAACTTTTTCCTGGAACTGGTGAAAAAGATGAAATAAATCTTCGTTCTTTTCTCACTCTATTTAATGCTGATTTGTTAAACAGTGCCAAATCCTTGAAGGTATTGGATTTTAAGTATATTTGGTTCTCAAACAATAAAGTTCAGGTAAGAAAGAATGATAAGTCTAAAATATTCCACATTAAATGCAAAAAAGATATTGAAGATCTAAAAAAAAACAATACCCTATAAAAAACATTCATTTTTTTCTATTCATATACACAGTAAAAAGCTAAAAACCAAAACAATATTTTAATGAATAATTTCAATCTAACTGATTGCATTAATATAAATTATAGCGTTAATAAAATAAATAAAAATGTGAATACAATAGTATATTAAGAAACTAGTTTCATAATCGACGATTTTATCGCACGCAATCTGTTTAGAAAACGACCCGCGCAGCGGGGAGTTTTCTAAAGGATAAGTGCGATAAAACGTCTTATGAAACGAGTTTTTTATACTATTTTTTCTATTTTGCATTTTTTGTCTTGAAATTTAAAAAAATATTTTTTATGTTTTAATGTTTTAAAGAACATTTCTAAAAATTTCAATTCAAAATAGTAAGCTCTGCGTTTCATCATATTTCTATATATTTTTTTTGTTGCAAAACTAGCTTTCATAAAATGTGTATTTTATTAAAATATAGTCAATTTGATATTTTGTTATTATTACTAATTATTTTAATTAATTAAAATATTTAACACTAATTTAGATTATTTTTTAATAAAAAGATTAATTAATAAGAATAATTTTATTTATATAATTATTCGTTTTAACTTTCACTGACGTTTGTATGACCAATGTGACCAACCTTGAAAAACAAAACTTTGCGTATCTTAATGAAGGCCATTTCGATACGCATTTGGGTATCGAAATGACTTTATTTTAGATGCAAAATAGAAAAATGAATTTATAAACCTGATAAATCTTAATATTCGTAGTATACGAAAAAAATTTGATGAAATAAAATGTTTAATAGCATCATATGATTTCGTCATTCATGTCATTGTTCTTTCTGAAATTTTTATTTACAAAAATGAACAAAACCTATATCAATTAAGTAATTATAATGCGTACTTTCTTAGTAGAGATGCAAATAGAGGGGGTGGAGTTGCGATTTACGTATTAAAATCAATTGCTTCGAACAAAATTTATGAAGAAAGCTTTCTAACAAATGACTTTCTCATTATAAATCTACTGGGCTTAAACTTTAAGTTACTAGCCGTTTATAGACCACCTAATTCTAACCAAGATGAGTTTTTAAATAAATTGGAAGAATTAATCACAACACACTCTAAAATGTACATTATTGGTGACATGAATTTGAACCTGCTAAAAAAAGATAACTCTGTCCAAAAATATCTTGATATCTTATATTCTGCAGGATTCATTCTACTAAACAAAGTAACAAAGCATCATGCAACAAGAATCGCAACAATTGGAAACAAATCAACTCAAACCATAATAGACCACATTGCAACTGATCTCTTCCAATCGATTTATTATCTCTCCGTTCATGATACCTTTCTTTCTGACCATCGTATATTAATGATCAATATAAGAACACAAAATACGCCGTCATCATTTGTAAAAATAAAAAAAACTGTGCTACAATATGAAAAAATTGATGAAGTTAATTTTATGAATGATGTAATCAAACAACAACGGTTTTCGGATTTGAGTGAAATCTGTAAATATTACATCGCACAAAATACAAAAACAGTCGAAATTGAGAAGCAAATGATTGAAAAAAAACCGTGGTATACCAATGAACTAAAATTAAATAAAAAAAATAGGGACAGGTTTTACAGACTTAAAGTAAAATATCCTGACAATATCTACTTTGGAGATCAATTTAAAAAATTTAAAAAAATGTGTCAATCACAAGAAAGGCAATTGCAAAAACAGTTTTTTATGAATGAACTTAATAACAATGATTATTCAAAACTTTGGAACATTATGAATAAATTTGTGTTTAATAAAAATAAAAATCTTACAAAAACTGTACTACAAGAAAATAATAAGTTTATATACGAACCAAACCAGATTAGTTCAATATTTAATGAATATTTTACATCTTGTGCGGAATCCATTATTCCTCAAAATGATATTTTAAATACACAAATTATAAGTCGTCCGAAAATCATACCCCACCCGTTTGCAACGATCTCTACAAACGATAACGAAATAAAAGATATCATAAACAATTTAAGATCAAAATCTGCTACTGGTCATGATAAAATCTCAACTAAATTCTGCCAAAAGTATCGTGATATCTTATCAAATAAATTAAGTCAACTTGTGAACGGGTGCATTGATATAGGAGATTTTCCCGATGTCTTAAAAACAGCAAAAATTACACCGGTGTTCAAAAGTGGGGATCAATTATCCAAAACAAATTATCGGCCGATTTCGGTTTTATCAACGTTCTCAAAAATCTTCGAAAAAGTTATTTTCAAACGTCTTGAGCTACATTTAAACGAAAACAAAATCATCAATGAGAACCAGTTCGGGTTCTGTGCTCAATCAAGTACACTAGCAGCTGTTACACAACTAGTAGCAAAAATTAAATGTAATATAGATGGTGGTTCAATAACATCTTGCTTATTTGTGGATTTGCGAAAGGCTTTTGACTTAGTCTACGATGATATACTTTTACAAAAGCTTGAGGACGCAGGTATCACTGGGACTGCTCTTAAGCTGTTTGAAAGCTACTTCAAATCAAGAAATCAATACGTAAAAGTAGATGATGGAGAAAGTAACAAGCTACCTATCAAACGCGGGGTTCCGCAAGGATCTCTCCTCGGACCAATTTTATTTAATTTCTTCTGTAACGATATATTTGATTTGAAGTTATTTGGTGAACTTATCATGTATGCAGACGATATGGTGTTGGTATATAAACATAATAATCTACAAGACCTTCAAGCAAACATGCAATTTGATATTAACAAAATAAATGACTGGATGAAGCAAAACGCATTAAAAATTAACGAAAATAAAACTCAATACATTGTCTTCGAAACGAAAAATAAAAAAATCAATCTCTTTGGATTTGAACTTCATTTGAATGGCAAACTTCTTAAACATGTAAATGAATACAAGTATTTGGGTATTTGGATCGATATCAAGGTCGATTGGAGCTGTCACATAGCGCATCTAAAAGAGAAGCTTAGAATAACCAACTTTATTCTATTTCGAATGCGGAATATTTTGCCTTTGAAACTGAAATTTTTAATTTTACACACACATATCCTTAGTGATATTAAATATCTTCTTCCAATATGGGGTACTGCTGCTGCTTCTCGTCTGAATGAAATTCATGTTCTTTTGAATAAGAGTTTGAAAATTATCAAAAATCTTCCACCACTCACGCCAACAATTGATCTCTACGATGAAAATATACTAAATCTTCAGCAGATGATAGATTTTGAAGCACTTTTTCTAATATTTAAGATAAAAAATGGTTTAATAAAAAATAATTTTCTATTTCGTTCTGCAGCTTTTGTCCATAGCCATGATACACGCCAAGTGAACAATTTTTATATAGATTTTTGTCGGACTACATCTGGACAACATAGCTTTGTTTACAGGGGGCTTTCATTGTATAATTGTCTTCCTGCCACCCTGAAAAATCAAGAAAGCATATCAAGATTCAAAAAGGAATTAAAAATATATGTGGCACATTCACATTCATTATAAATTTTATGTAGTTTGTTTTATATAATTGTTTTTATTATTTATATCATGTATAGAAAAATTTAAATCGTTAAATCGTTTGCTATTTTATAATAATATTAAATAATTATATTTAACTTTTTTTTATGATAATTCTGAGATGTTGTAATAAGTAAATGAATTATAATAATTCTCATATCTTGTAATTTAAAAATATTGCCTTTTCCTCTTCAAGGAAAAAAATAAACTCTGTAAAGTGTTCTTTGCATGCGCAAGCAATTATGCTGTTGCATGCATTATATATCAAATAAAGTAAAAAAAAAAAAAAAAAAAAAAAAATTTTTTTTAACTACTTACTTGAGAAATCGTCATTATTTACTCGAATGCCCCATTGAGAAGTAATTTTTCTCAAGCTAGGTCAATAATAATAACAAACAATTACCTAGGTTAATAATGACAAATTTTCTTTTATTTTTGATTGAAATGAACAAAACAACACAAACAAATAATAATTGCATTGCTTTGTTTCGTTTTATTTGTATGAAACTAAACTTCCAGGCTACTTGATATTTTAAGATATTTAAAAAATGAAATGGAAAATGACTAATATAAATATCTAATGAAAGCAAATATGATAACTAGTGTTAGTAGTTAAAAAAATTCTATATATACCTCGGTTGAGAAGACTAATATAGACCTCGAACATTATATCCCTCGGCGCTACGCACCTCAGGATCTAAAAGTTCTCGGTCAATAATAGCCTACTTCTCAACCTTGTTATATAATGTACTATTTTTTCCTCAAAATAAATTTTCATACAAACTTGGTAAAAGTAATTTCATTGTGCATGCACTGTAATGTTTTTGGGGCTTAAACTGTTTCTAAACGTTAAAGGCTCAAAATAGCTAAATCGTTTTTATGCCTTTTTGGACAATTTATTAACCTTTCAAAAACGTCCATGAAATAATGACTGTCCATGAAATAATGATTTTAAGCGGCGTTTAAAAGTAATATTAGAAAAGAAGTAATAAACTATGTGCAATACCCTAGCAAACTATTGTTTTAATACAGATTTAGTGACAATACAAATTAGTTATCATCATTATAGCATTTACGGTTTTTTGTCAAACCAAATTTGAAATTTTCCACCTTCGTGATTTTGAATCTAAAATATAAATAAAAACCAAAAAAGCAAAAAAAAAACGGAATGACGTGACTTGATTCGTACTTGAAACTTTTTGGTTGATAGCTCATGTTATTGGCCATTACGTTATCTAAACGTATTTACTACTAACCGTAATTTTGGGTATTCATAGAGAAATCATTAAAATTAATAAACTTTAAAGTCGTGTTGTCAAAATTCTAATGATTTCTAATGAATTTTAATGTTTTTAAGACGTTCGGTAAAGTAGATTTTTTCTGTATTATCTGCCGTGACTCATTTCTCAAAAATGCCGATGAAATTGAAATTTAGTCGTTTTTCCCAAAAATATTATTTTTTGTTTTGCTTTATCTTCTTCTACAAAAATTAAATTACGAAAAAACAAATATTGAAAAACAAATATTACATGAATTTCAACACCACAATCTGGCAAAATTTATTCAAATGCGATAGCAGAGTAAATTGAAATTTTTGAGTCAATTTGCAGATTCGATTTCAATTTCATCGATAATGGGCCACGGCAATTATTATTTTAAATAAAATGATTATTTTTAAACAAATTTATTAGTACTTCCCAGGTTAGAAATACCAAGGCTTATCGAATGGGCCAAGCTTGGCCCAAGCTTGGAAAACTAAGAAATGATTATCAAGGCATGGCCAAGCCTTAGTCTGATACATTTTGTCATACTAAGCCAACGGTTAAAATAAATAAATGTAAATTGTATCTTTTGACTACTATATTTAGTTTTGGGCCAAGCTTGGTTCAATGTTGAAACAAATTTATTGTAATCGTTATATAATTACAGCATTTGTGCAATGATGGACTGTAACCAACAAATTTACAATATATGAGGAAATTCCACTACAATACCTGGGTAATAAAAGGCTAAGGGGCCAGACCTGCGCCAAGCAACAGCTTTCGGGGTTTTGGCCAGACTTAATATTTTCAAACGGCCCAAGTTTGTGCCAAGTTTAGACTGATGTCCTTGGGCCATGTCTGGCAAATAAGACTTGTGCTAGATCTACGAAACCAATTTTTTTTCTAGACCGCCTTTAAATGTGTGGAAAAAAGTTGTTGAAAGAGTAACATTTATAAAATTAGAGAAAAGCTTAAAATGACTTGCACATGTTTACACTACATTAGACTAGTAAATAATGCGTAACATAATAAACTGAACCTTGGTTCAGTCTAGGCATTTACAACTGGCCCACACTGTAACCAAAGTTAGCTAGCCAAGGATTATATTGCATTATACATTAAAATGCAATATTTAAAAATATACTTTTTTAATATGTTTTTTTTTTTATTTATTATTTTTTATTTATTTTTTTTATTTTATTAATAATTATATAAATTTCCTTATAGTAACAATTTGAATTTGATTTTTTATTTTAATGGATATCGATTTCGACTTACGTCATCCTCAGTTCTTAAATTATTATTACAATCTTTGCTTAAACTAATGTCTTATATACCATTTAAACTGCTATTTTTTATTATTATGTCATATATTTTGTTAGTTTTGGTGTTGATTTTATCATTTAAAATGTTGTTATTGTTTTTATGTTTATATATTTCTATTTCTTCCTATCTATCTAGATGTTGTCCTTTTCTTTTTTATGTAATATGGTTAAATTTCTGTTGATTTTGGTATATTTGTGATTTTCTATTTTCAAATGTTGGGCATATCTGGATTTTGGATCACTTTTATTAATTTCACTGGTGTGTTCAATAAATCTTTTTGTGAAGGACCGCCCGTTTGACCTATATAAGATTTACTACAGTCATCACAGGCAATTTTATAAACACCTGTGTCTTAGGTTTGGGTTTTTTTGGTTTTTAGGTAATTTTCTATTTTATTTTTGTTTTTTGTAAGCTGCAATATTGTGGCGGTCTGTATTAATTTATTATGTTATTAAGATGAGTTCCCATTTCTATTAGTTTTGATACTTTTAACTTTTTTAATATCAATTTTTTATTTCACTTTTCTTTTTTATCGTGCTTTCCATATCATTTTTTATTGATTCCATTTATTATTTCATCCGTAAACCAACCCAAACGGATCAAACAATAAAGTTTAAATCACATCATCCATTCCAACATAAACTAGCTGCATACAACCACATGATCCATAGATTGAACAATATACCAATGAATGCAGAAAATTATCAAGACGAATTAAATAATATAAAATACATAGCCAGTAAAAACGGATATAAAAACGAAAAAATTGACACATTAAATAGAAAACATAAAAACAAGAAAAATTTGCAAACCCTAATACTGAGGAATAAAAAAAACTTAGCAGGAAAAAAATACATAGGCGTAACATATAATAAAACAACCTTTAAAATAATGCAAAAACCTTTAAAAATATATGGATATATTGCAGCTTACAAAAAACAAAAATAAAATAGAAAATTACCTATAAACCAAAAAACCCAAACCTTAGACACAGGTGTTTATAAAATTACCTGTGATGACTGCAGCAAATTTTATATAGGTCAAACGGGCGGTCCTTCACAAAAAGATTTATTAATAAAAGTGATCCAAAATCCAGATATGCCCAACATTTAAAAATAGAAAAACACAAATATACCAATATCAACACAAATTTAACAATATTACATAGAAAAAGAAAAGGACAACATCTAGATAGAAAGGAAGAAATAGAAATATATAAACATAAAAACAATAACAACATTTTAAATAATGAAAGCAACACTAAAACTAATAAAATATATGACATAATAATAAAAAATAGTAGTTGAAATAGTATATATATAAAACATTAGTTTAAGCAAAGATTGTAATAATAGTTTAAAAACTGAGGATGACGTAAGTCGAAATCGATATTCATTAAAATAAAAAATCAAATTCAAATTGTTACTATAAGGAAGTTTATATGATTATTAATAAAATAAAATTTAAAATTAAAAATAAACAAATTAAAAAAGTATATTTTTAAATATTACATTTTAATTCAAAAGTGACAAAAGCACACAAACAGTAAATAATATGGAAAACCATAACAACACATATAATGAATTATACATTGCAAAAAAAAATAAAAAAGCTATGAATTCGATTTATTTGTTTTAGAATTGGTCCAGCATTGTATTTAAATATTGATCCAATGTGAACAAATAATAATGGTACGTGGTTATCATCTAAGGTTAAAACAACATTAAACCAATTTTATTTTAAAGCTTGTCTCAACGTTGTTCAACCTTAAAACAAGCTTGACTCAATGTAAAAACAATCCTATGTCCTTACCTGGGTTGTATTGGGCCAGCATTGTATTTAAATATTGTTCCAATGTCTAAAAGTAATAATGGTACGTGGTTATCATTTAAGGTTAAAACAACATTCAACCAAGTTTATTTTAAAGCTTGTCCCAACATTGTTCGACCTTAAAACAAGCTTGGCTCAATGTCAAAACAATCATCTCTGCTTACCTGGGTTACACAATTTTAATTTATTCTTGTAAAAAACTTATTATTTGGAAGTTAAAAATAATAATAATTAAATAATACACAACACAATTCAAAAAAAAATAATTCACAAAATAGAAAGAGCTATGCGTTAAACTTCAAAACTGTATCATTATAACAAAAAGTTGAAACCAACAGTTTTTTCGGGGCCTACGCTGATGATTTAAAAAGTCCATGATGAAGTTGTGTCACTTACATTAAATGGGCTTACGAAATACATTTAACATTCAATTCGCAATTAAAATATATTAAAACTTTTAATTGAGATAAAAACTAGCGTAATATATAAAATATTATTCTTAAATCGCTCAAACATGAAAATTGCCAAAATTTCCCATACAAACTTGTATGAAAAATTTAACCTATTTTCGTATTTCTTTTACGGACAGAAGAAAATAAAGTATTTTATATATTATGCTCAATATTGTCAGTAATTGTCAGTAATAGTTCATAAAGAAACTTAAATTATTTAATTGTAGTATAATGAGAAATTTCATAGATAATTTTTAAAATTATTCAAGTTGTGTTTTGAATAAAATCCCATATAAATTTTATTGAATTTATTCTCTTTTCCCCCTTTTGCAGCGCCAAAAGAAATTTAAATTATTTAATTGTAGCAAAATGTGAAATTTCATAGATAATTTTTGAAATTATTCAAGTTGTGTTTTGTATGAAATCCCATATAAATTTTATTGAATTTTGTTTCTTTTCCCCCTTTTGCAGTGCCATTGCAGCAAACACCCGAACAAAATAATCGCTCAATAACATATTTGATAGTCTATATGGGCCCTACATGGATGATTGAAAAGTCGATAAAGCAGGTTTGACAGTAAATTAATTAATTTACGCCGCCATCTGAAAGTTTGCTTATGAACTATCCATATTTAACATTTAATTCGTAATTAAAAAATATTTAGGCGTTCAATCAAAATAAAAACTATCCTATCTCTCAAGTTGGACCACATTATACACACACTGAACACAATTTTATTAAGATTGGTTACGTTGTTGCGGAGTTTATCGCGGACAAACATCGTGACATGTGATTTTTATATATATAAGAAGAAGAAGATAATAGACATTTTTGAAATGTTTGAGCGAAACTTTCCTGATATTTTTATACGGAAGTAATGTTGCAATTGGTGAAGTTTGAGTACTATGCGTTGTTTTTAAACTACTTAAATGTGATTGACTTAATTTATTCTTTTGGTTTACAAAATATCCTGTTGAGAATATAGAAGATAATATAGAATACTAATACTAGAATACTAATATAGAATACTAATATAGAATATATAATCAACCCAATGTTAGGAAGAGTTCTTTGTTGCCAAATTTAAATTATTAGTCAATAAATGAAAAAACAATAAAGAAAAGAAAAATATTCTCTTTGCATAAAAGGAAAACAATAGCGCTTTTGATTTCATACAAACGTTTAACAGAGGACTACTAGCTCGTTAATATAAAACATGAACATCAATATTAAAAAAACAAATAAATAGAATGTT
The DNA here is from genome assembly GCA_963693315.1 of Diogma glabrata. Lineage (NCBI taxonomy): Eukaryota > Metazoa > Arthropoda > Insecta > Diptera > Cylindrotomidae > Diogma > Diogma glabrata. The sequence goes on from CAVNZG010001599.1 coordinate 51,040, forward strand.
AGATTATACATCAAGGGATAGAAGTGCATGTTTTACTCCATGTGTTTAGAGACAGAAGACGAAGCCTGAGGTCTTCATATCACTACGGGAGCTGACATGCTCTCTCCGGATGTGTGGTGTATAAACTATTTTTTGCACGACTTCGGTATAGTTATGATATTAAAAACTAATACTAATCATTTAAAGAGAACGAAAATTATAAATTTTAATGTTCATCATAGTCGACGGTTTTTATACAAAATTGTGTGAATTTATAGTAAAACATTTTTGTTTCTATGAAAACTTTCATTGTTATCATGGCTTGTTATTTTTGACTCCCTAGGAAGTAGCAAATGCAATCCGCTCACGCAAATAAGAGAGCAGAATTGAACTATATGTACAACTCGTGTAAAAAACTGTTTATATCTTTATCTGATTTAATAATTTTAAGGCCATAGTGCTGTTTTAGTAAACCTCATAAACTAACCGACAACATTATGCACTTTATTCATAAATAAAGCACAAAATGGTCATTATAAGTCTCATTTTGTTTATTTTTATTTATTATTTGAAAGCTCGGTGGAAAATAGCAAAATGTAAAATTTGGACCTACATTGAATAGTAAACTGATTCTAAAATATTCAATGAATAAAAATAAAAGTGGGTAAAGCGAAATTAATACAAAAGAATTTCTTGTAAAATTAGTAAACAGTATTTTGATAGAAGTATTTTAGAATCGATTTGTATCTGCCCAAATGGGGAAACCATTTTAGGGTGATAATGTCATTCACTTCTATTAGATGATTCATAAATAGTTATTGAGTTTTTGGTGCCATATCTAGTCTTTATTAATTTTAACCGTTCAATCAATTTTTAAGGTACAGTTGAACTTTAAGACTCATAGCGTTTTTGATTCTTGATTTAAGTTTTGACCTGAGAGTGGACGAAACTTTTAAGGTTTTGCATTTTTGCAGTTGTGCCCTTAAAATTCTAGAAATGTTATGTTGTATTGAAGAAGGCAACACTTTTGTATCCTTCTTAAGAAAAATAAAATTAGAGGGCTCCCAGTTTGATCTTCGGAGCCACGCAAAGAACATCTTGTCAAGTTAAAAAGTAAAGTAAAGTATAAAGACATAAAACATCAACAATAATAAACATTTTAATCATATAATAGCCATCCGATCTTGATTTTGGTATCCATAATTGCTCTAAATAATATTAGGCCTGTGACTTGTTCAAACGAAGTCAGAACATTATTTATATTTTCGGAAGATGGATATCATGTAAAGTAAAATAATCATATCCAAACAAAAAAACATAATAGGTTATGTAATAGCTTTTTATGTATTAAGGGCGTAAAGTAGGTTTTTTCAGAGTGAAACTGTTGCTTCAGGCGTCGTTGTATTTGACTTATCGCATTGTTAAGTACACATTTGTCTGCTCTAGTAAAATATAATTTTTTATTTGCCTACATAATAGATTGATACTTTATTGCTATGATTTGCGGCCGTAAAGTGTCACTTTTTAACCATATATTTTGTTGTCATAGTTACGTCCAAAAAAGTAAAAAACATTTTTATTTGTTTAAATGCTGTAAAAATAGAAATGTTTATCAAAGCAACCTTTAAATTCAAAATTTCATAATCCAATTAAAATTATTGTTATTATTTGTTGTCATAGTTATACAATTATTTTGAAAAAATAACAAATATTTTGTCAAAGGTTACTTGTTCAATATATTTTTATTTCAAAATGTATGCAAATTTATAGCTTTGATTAAGTTTTTTTTTAAATACTTTGCTTGCGGCTGGGGCCTCGACTTGCAAACTCCTCATTTGTCCAACATCTTTAGCTTTACGTCCTTGCATCATAATGTACTTAATATATATTGGTACACCCTGTAATATACTCACTATACTTATAACTATTACATAGGAATAAAACCTGTATATTAATTGAAATATTTAGGCATACGAAATTCATGTATATATTTCTCAGTCTTAATAAAGATTTTACTGAAACAACATTGGATACAATTATTGCAAATATACAATAATTTATGGCGACGGTAAGGTAAAAATAATTAATTTAAATAATTAATTTTGGTGCGTGGAAAATAAAACAAAAGTGAATATAAAGAAACACAAAAAAAAACATTTTAAATCATCAATGTCATTATGAAATATAATTGTGTTAATAAAAACGTTGCAATTAATTGTACAACCAGTAAAATCTTTTGTGTGTGTGTCATATACAGATCGATAGTCGAGTCAAATAAATAAAATTCTGTATGTATACGGTCGGCAGGCACATTTTTTAAAGGTCGCAAATTAATTAAAACTGGAGTGGATTAAAACAGAAACTTCCAGTGACTTTAAAATTGAATTATCGTCAAGTGAACAAAAGATAATGGTAAATATGGTGATTGGTGAAATTGGTACATTTATTCCCGGGGAAAATGATGTGAAATTATATGTTCAACGTCTAGAACAGTACATGATTGTTAATGCAGTTAAACCGGAACAAAAAGTTCCGCTATTTTACGTGTTAGTGGGTGAACAAGCATTGATCGAGATTCGAAAATCATTTGCACCTGCTGATCCATTGAAAAAAACGTTTCAAGAATTGGTGGATGAGTTAATAAAGCTTTACAAGGAGGAAATTAACATAATTACAGCTCGTTTTAAGTTCAATCAATTAGAACAAAAAGGAAATTCAGTTCAAGAGTTTATTTTATCATTAAAAGAAGCAGCCAGGGAGTGCGAATTTAAAAATTGTTGTCTAGATGAACTATTAAGAGATCGTTTAGTGGCGGGAGTCACAAATGAGGAATTGAGAAATAAATTATTAGTTGAAAAGACACTTACTTTTGAAAAAGCCTGTGACATAGCCAAAGTGTTCGAAACGTCTAAAAGGGCAAGTGCCGCTATGGGAAATGCATCGCAAATCCATCATATTAACAACAAAGGTAATTATTATAATAATCAATCATATAAAGCCTGTTTCAGATGTGGAAGATTGCATAATCCAAACACATGTCCTGCAGTCAACTGGACTTGTGTAATATGTCGTCGTAAAGGACATATTAGTACGCAATGTCATTCCACACCCAATTTATCATCGTCCAGTAATCAAGCATCGTCATCAAAATTATCAACAAATTCGTCAAAGTACCATTATCAGAGCAATAATTTTTCAAATAAAAAAGGTATAGGAAAGAAAAAAATATTCAAGTCAGTCAAACAGTTTGAAAAGGAAGAAGAAGAAGAAGAAGAAGAAGAAGAAGAAGAAAGTATTACGGAAGAAGTTAACAGTATGTACATCAAGAAAATAGAAAGTTCATTAGCTGAAAGCAGTCCTGATACAAATCAAGGTCATAACAAACCAATTCCAAGTCAAAGTCATAGCCTAGCAAGTTGTAGGTATAGTCCTACAAGTCAAAATCAGGATATACTAAGTCAAAGTCTGCGTCAAAAAAGTCCGGTTATAAAATGTCAAAGTGATGTCAATGGTACAAATAGTCATGTAATTCAAAGTGTTGGTCTTAGCGAACAGTCATCGTTATCAACAGTACCTGTAAAGTCAGAAGTTCTAGTCAAATATACAAATAAGTTAAAAAGAAATCAAGAGCAAGAGTCAGCCAATGAAAAATTAGAAGCAATTTCAGTCAATCAAATAAGTGGTAGCAGTCCAGCATTTTTAGACTTATTGGTCGAAAATCAATCTATCAAGTTTGAGATTGATACTGGTTCATCAGCTACGGTTTTGTCTCATTTAGACTATCAAAAATATTTTAGTAAATTAAAATTGATTAAAACTAATTCTACTTTTCTTTCAGTGACCGGAAGCAAAATTATCACAGTCGGTGAAGTAAAAGTTGAAGTCAAGATAACTGAGGAATCAGAACCACTATTGTTAGTCGCGATAGTAATTGAAAGCGAAAAGAAATTAACTCCATTACTCGGAAGAACATGGTTAGATGGGTTATTTCCGAAGTGGCGTAAGTTATTGAATGATAATTTTTCAAATTCGATTCTTTCAATTAGCGATTTCAGCCATTTCACACAAGAATTAAAATCAAAATTTCCAATTGCGTTTGCTGAAGATAGTTCGTTGGCCGTCAAAGATTTCATTGCTGATATAATTCTTGAAAGGAAAGGATACAGTTCCGATATTTCATCGTCCATATCCAATGGCATATAGTCAACGTGAAAAAGTCGAAAAACAATTAGAATCCATGGTACAATCAGGTAGTCTTAAACGTGTCACTAGGTCCCGATGGGCAACTCCCATAGTAACTACGTCAAAAAAGGATGGTTCCATAAGAATATGTATTGATGGTAAAGCTACTTTTAATCGATACGTAGTTATGGAGCATTTTCCTTATCCAAAATACGAGGATATTTTTGCAAAAATAGCTAATTGTAGTTATTTTTGTGTTCTAGATCTTTCTCAAGCATATTTGCAAGTTCGTGTCTCTGAAGAATCTCAATAAATTCTTACAATTAACACTCACAAGGGTTTATTTCGATTCACAAGGCTGATTTTCGGACTAAAATCCGCCCCTGCTATTTTTCAATCCTTAATAGATCTTATCATAGCAGAATGTGAACGTACATGTGGTTTTCTTGATGATTTGATTATTGGAGGAGAAACTCTAGAAGAATGCAGACAAAATGTATTCAAAGTCTTATCCATTTTAAACGAACGTTGTATTCGTGTTAATTTGTCCAAATGTCAATTTTTTAAACAGTCAGTCCAATATCTTGGTCATATAATTTCAGCAGAAGGTATAAGACCAAGTCCTGAAAAATTCAGAGCAATTATTGAAGCCCCCGCTCCAACAGACATCAATAAACTTAGATCATATCTGGGGTTACTTAATTTTTATTCTCGATTTTTGCCCGATTTGTCGAGCGAACTACGGGATTTGTATAACCTATTACAAAAAGACACAGAATATGTTTGGAAACAAAAATGTCAAAAAGCATTCGAAAGTTCAAAGCAATTGATTATGAACCATTATATTTTGGAGCCTTTTGATAAAAAAAAACCAATTGTGTTAAGTTGTGATGCCTCACCTTATGGGGTATCAGCAATTCTAAGCCATATTATCGATGGTGTTGAAAAACCTTGCTTATTTGCCTCGAGCACTTTATCACCTGCGGAAAAAGGATATTCACAATTACATAAAGAAGCCTTGGCAGTAATGTTTGGTATCAAACGTTTTCATGATTTTATTTATGGTCAGAAATTTAAACTTGTAAATGACAACCAAGCTTTAAAAGAGATTTTTCATCCACATAGGGGTATTTCAGTTGTTAGTGCATCGCGTCTTCAAAGATGGTCACTTAAATTATCAATATATGATTACGAAATCGAACATCGTCCTGGAAAATTCATGGGAAATGTAGATGCTCTTTCTCGTCTTCCATTACCTGACCCAACAGGAATAAAATATTATGATATACATAATATTAGTGTAGCTAGTGCAAATCCAATTATTAATATTGAAATAGTCAAACAAGGATTTAAGTCAGATCCAATTTTACGCATGGTTCGCAGATATATTCAAAACGGTTGGCCAGACAATATTCCGAACGAAGTACAATATTATTTTCGGTTAAGAAAAGATCTTGATCATGAAGATAATTGCTTATTCTTTAATGATCGTGTGATTATTCCAACTAAACTTCGTAAAAATGTTCTTGAATTACTCCACAATAATCATGACGGAATAGTACGAATGAAAATAATTGGTCGTACGCAGGTATGGTGGCCTAAATTTGATAAAGAAGTTGAAAATTACGTCAGTGAATGTTTAGTATGTCAACAAACTGCTAGTCGTAAACAGCCACAAATCACATCCAATTGGACACCCTGTTCAAAACCATTATAGCGTTTACATTTGGATTTATTTCATAAAGATGGTAAAACATTTTTAATTATTGTTGATGCTTATAGTAAATTCCTAGATGTAAAACCATTAATGCGTTTAGATGCAATAGGTGTTATAGAAAAACTTGAAGACTTGTTTGCCTATTTTGGTTTACCGGATGAAATATATACAGATTCAGGCCCTCCATTTTTAAGAGGTCTTTTTTAATAATTCTGTGAGAATAATCTAATAAAAACGCTAAAATCACCTCCTTAATTTCCTCAAGCAAATGGTCAAGCTGAACGCTATGTGAGAACCGTTAAGATGGCATTAGGAAAATATTTGTTAGATGTGAAATTGAAACCATTATCAATACAACGTAAATTAGCTCGATTTTTATTAAATTATCGGAATACACCGTCGGTTACGTCAGATTTATCACCATCTTCTATGTTATTGCTATACAAGCCACGAACGTTAACAAATTCATTGAATCCTCGTGATAAACCACTGGTTGTAAAACATAAGGAGAAGAAATCCGTCTTTACGCCAAGCCAAACATTTAAATGTGGTGAGAAAGTAATGTATAGAAATCACTTCAGAAATTCTGTAAGATGGATACCAGCACGAGTTCTTGATATATTAAGTAATTTTCTATACTTAGTTAATGTTGGTAACAATATTCGTGTGGTTTCACAATATCAATTAAAGCTTTCAACATTACATGATTCAGCACATCCTGCATTAAAGAAGAATAATAATAATTGTCAGGATGAACAATCACAACGGAACAGTTGTACTCCACAACGTGTAGTATCATCCAGAGATGAAGATGAATCACCGACATTACTTAATCCAAACTCACCAATAGTAGTTTCTGATTCACCAGATTATAGACGTTCTGCTCGCTCAAAAAAAGCTGTGAATTATTAACAATAGTTTGCTTCTAGTCAAGTGGAAGTTGTTTTATATATAGAATTTAAATTAATGAATTATTTTATCTAAATGGAAATTTTGGAATTATTAAGTTTTATTACAGTTGTATTTTTTTTCATATTATGTAAAAATATTAGTGGTGGAGGAATTAATATATATTGGTACACCCTGTAATATACTCACTATACTTATAACTATTACATAGGAATAAAACCTGTATATTAATTGAAACATTTAGGCATACGGAATTCATGTATATATTTTCCAGTCTTAATAAAGATTTTACTGAAACAACATTGGATACAATTATTGCAAATATACAATAGTACTATTAGAAGATTGTTCAATTAAAGTAATTTTTTGCTTGTTATTTTTTTTCTAAATTTCTTTAGAAACCAAACAAATTTATTTAATTTTAATTGTATATTAAAATACTAACAAACCAATAGTACATTATGATGCAAGGACGTAAAGCTAAGGTTTTTGGACGTATGTGGAGTTTGCGAATCGAGGCGCCAGTCGCGGCTTACTTCCGAGCATCATATACTATTTTTTATTCTTTCTTTAAATCTCAATAAATTTGAACAGCTGTATTACTCTACATGTAATACACATAAACAGTATCATTAATTATTATTGAGAGCAATGAACTAAAATTAAACGTTAAAATATCATTGACCAACTTTTAGCATACATAAAAAATTTTATGCCTGCTTCTTTCTAGAAAAATAAAGTCCGAGTTGCAACAAATTGGCAAATTATTAGCGGAAATCTTTTTATAAGAATACTCCTACTTTTAGACAAATATTCGAAATAGTCAATCGTAACAAAACTAGAAGAAACGAATATAGTGATGATAGAGCTACCATCACTATCTGCTGTTTATTCTAGAAGAACAGACAATGAAAATTGCCAATATGTTTACAAGATTTCATTCTTCAAAATGCATTCACAGAAGGTGAGATTGCATCTCTTGGAGATTTGAGTAACACAAATCCTAACAAATGATCAAGGACAATCAAGTTTACCGTATTCCCGAATTTGATCTGGGATACGCACCCGAAAATTTAATATAAATATGCACACTGCCATGGTCGATCAGAGACAAACCGAGATTGCATTTGACGACACAATATCTGGTTTGTTACCTTTATAGGCGACGAATACCCTCAAAGTCTTCTTCACCCCGACATGCACAGTTCTACAGTTATAATGATGTTCCTTGATCATTTCTGTAAGAAGAACGAACCTGCATCGACAATTGCGGCTTACTTAAAAAATTGCTTTGATGATTTTTAATATTTATAAACGTATGATGAATTATAATAAATTAGGTTCCTTATTCAATTATAAAAAGAACTGTTTGAGATGATACAGGTAATGAAGCAGAAAATACAAAATTCACGTCAAAAGAAACAAAAACTGAAAAACTCCACTGTACTAAAAAATATACCTATTTACATATATAAAATTTAATTATTTATTTTTTATTAATTAAAATTTTTCTATTTTATTTATTTATTTTGAAATTCTATTTATTTATTTTATTTATTATTTTAAAAAAATTTATTTATTTAATTTTAAAAGTATTTGTTTATTTAAATAATTTATCTAAAAAATTTATTTACTTATCAAAAAAAATTAATTATTTACTTGTTAAATTTTCTAATTAAAAAATTTTATTTATCTTAAAAAAAAAATTATACATTAATAAAAAAAATTATTGCATTTATCTAATAACAAGAAAGAATTTTTTTGATTTATTTTATTTATCAATTTTTTTAAAATATAAGATACTTCCCAGGTCAGAACCGTAAACAAAAAACTGTACGAAAAACTAAAGTAATTGCAGAAGAAGGACCGAACAGAAAGATCGAACTCGCGATCTCTCCCCAGCAACGACATGTAGGTCTAGAATGAATATAGGTCTAAGATCCTAAAATCTACATCCTAGTATCCTCCTGAATGATGAAAGAGACTCGGCATCTGGTTAAGATTCAGCCTAAACATCTGACTAACCAGACGCGGGAACTCCCTAAACTAATATTAATAACAAAAATAAGAAAAAGAAAAAAAAAACTTAATGCTAATATCGTTTTTGAGGGTAGACCACGAGTTCCAGTCCCCGTATCCGGCCTCTTTACAAAACCTACTATTATTGATACGTCCAAAATAACAGAAAAAAATTCAATAAATTATAAAATTGATATAGGTATTAAAACATCCAACATATTACAATAACCAAAAAAAATATGCGGATATTAAAAATTCAAAAAAAATATCAAAACAGTTTCGAAATATTAAAATATCAAAAAAAAATTTAAAAATATGAAATTTTATTGCATATTATATAACGGGTTGCCTTTATATAATCGGTTTTTGTTCGGCGCCACGTATAGAGATTGGACTTTTATAAAAATTATTCGGAAACCCTGACCCAATCTCTTATATTTCACAAAAAAAATTTAATAGAAACAATTTATAGATTGTAGAACTAGCTAACAGAAAAATAATGTAACAGTTCAAAAAAAATTAACAAAAATTATATAAATTAAATCAAAAGCTTATATTAATTAATTGTTTTCTTCCAAATCCAGTCCTGTAGAACATATGTTGATTGTAGGCTGTTACAAATTGCACCCCATAATTCACTTATTCAAAAATCTGAAGCGTCATCAATAGACGCTTTGTAGAATACAATATCCTATGTTAATCACTTCAAGATGAACAAAAGCAAAAGGTGAACCAGCAATACAATCATAAATATAAGAAACATATCTATCAAATCAACTCTTTATGTTGCAATAAAAATACTATGATGTATCAAACACTAATTTGTATATATATATATATATAATATATATATGTATGTTGCGCGGTGAAATAAAACTATCACGTTTAAATATTGATGACGAACTATATTTGTAGGCGCTAATTTACAAATTTAGCTCAACATACTTTTCATATTCAACTTCTCGGTGAATATCATGCGAAGAACTTTAGATGAGTTATTTTCACCTTTTTGAACACAATTTCTGGTATCCAGTTAATACTTAGCCATTGCCTTATTTTTCTCAGCCACCATCAATTCAATTTGTTTCAATAACTGGAATGGTAAAACAACAAACACGCTCATATTTATTTATATACAAAAAAATGTTGTTCAAAGCCAATTAAAAATGTTGAAATTTGTTTGGATCACTTGTTTGATTTTAAAAATTGTTACCAGTAAATTTTACAAAATAAATCAAACCAAATGAGAACACAAAAAAAAACACTTTAAGAACACAGGTTTAGCGGTAAGATTTTTTCTTAGTTTCTTTAAATTATTTTAATTTCCATCCTTCAACATATCAAAATTTTTTCTCCACAAATTTCAAAAGCTTGCTCTATACACACAACTCAAAAAAAAAATTTTGTATATAATGAATTATTCAATATGAACGGATTAAATTCACTTTTTCGATTCGATTCTTCTCTTATTCACTTCTGATTGGAAATGTATTGTTGACCAAATAAAAATAACAAAATAATTGTACCTCTATTATCAGAGAAATTATTGTAAAAAATTATAATTATTAATAATTCAATATGAATAAATACCTTTTTTTTATCACAACAACCTAATTAGTTGATTTAAATTTACATAATGATCTTTTGATCGATATGATTCGGAATATATGTAAAATCTTTCAGCGTTTTGTTTCTTTTTTCTTGTTTCCTCCAGGTTAAAAAATTATACATTTAAACTTCTATATTTCATCTGATCAAACAACTTTTCTAAAACTCAATAAATTTGAACAGCTGTATTACTCTACATGTAATACATCCAAACTAAAATTAGAATTATAAGACACTAGAAATAAATATATTCATATAAGTGCCGACAGTCGACACAATTGAATTTAAATGTATTCAATTGAATAGAATGAAAAATTGCTTTGAAAAGTGAAAGATCTGTAACAAATGTTTTATCTCAATCCCGGTCGGTTGGGGAATCGAACCCAGAGATCAGAGTTTCTGACCAGAGCTTATGGTTAACCATTTAACCAACTCGACGAGTGACGAGATAAAAATTTGTTTTTGGACGATCGACTTAACATCACAATTATTTTTAATTCATTTTTAGTGTCAATTTTTGTCTTATTTTTTTATTCTACGAACACGTTTTAAATGAAACAAAAACAATTTTTATCTCGTCGCTGGTCGAGTTGGTTAAATGGTTAACCATAAACTCAAATCAGAAGGACGCCGGTTCAATTCCGGACCGGAATTGAGATAAAACATTTGTTACGGATCTTTCGCTTTTCAAAGCAATTTTTCTTTCTATTCAATTGAATACATTAATTTCTAGTGTCTTATAATTGTAACTACATAATGGTTACATCCATTGCTATCGCATAGATAAAAATTTTAATAAAATCTTGAAACTAAAATTAAACGTTAAAATATTATTGACTAACTTGTAGCATACATAAAAACTTTTATGCCTGTTTCCTTCTAGAAAGATAAAACCCGAGCTGCAGCAAATTTGCAAATTATTAGCGAAAAGCTTTATATAAGAATATTCCTACTTTTAGAGAAATATTCGAAATAGTCGATCGTTACAAACTTTTCTCTTCAACATTTTTCACGAACCTCCCGTTTTTTGTTTTTCCATTTTTCTCGCCAACTGTTTTTTTAATTTTTATTTTCAAAAACTAAGGCAACTTTTCAAACATAATAGTTTTTTCGAATGAAGTTTTGATTGCAGCTGAATCATTACAATGTTTCGTGTTAGTTTTGTAATAAATTTCTAAATAGAGATAAAAAATACATATACTTTAATATAGAGTTATGTTTGATACACATCGCTGCCCAAAACTAAAAACAATGTCCTCATAAAAGTGTTATGCCGAAAACTATATCAAAATCCTAAACCAAAACCAAAACCGAAGTCTTTGATTTCAGCCCTTCCAGATTTTTTAATTGGTTTAACACGAATGAGCTGTGTGAAAACATCCTTCTGAAATCTTAGTCGATCTATGAAATAAATTTCATTTAAGAACTAATAACATTTAATTCAATGAATTCAATGAATTCCATCACTCGGATGGAAAGTAATGCTATCATATATATGTAATAAGAACTCAATCTAATAAAACATTGTGAGATGAGAATTATAAACTTTTTTAAGTTATTATAGGTTGTTAAATTTCATTAATTGTACCATGTTTTGTTAGATTTGTACCATGTTTTAGTTTTAGTCTTTTCTTTCAGTTTATATGTCATTTGCCATGATTTGTTATAACTTATTTCTCTGCAAAAACCATAGCTACCTCTTTGTCTAAAATATGATGGAAGAAAGCTCTGCATATCCATGTTACCAAAATTTGTTGGTAATTATTCATAAACACTTTCTTACTGTTACACTTGACATTCAACAAATTTTTAAACAAGCAGTTTTGAACGCAAATAGAGAGCTGTTTTATTTACCCAAAACTTTATGAAATGCTAAGAACGACAAGAAATTTTTTTTATTTTTTATTGCATTATTCCAGCACATAAGATCATAGTAAACTCAATAGGTTTCAAAAATATTTTTTATTAACTTATTTTTATTACACAAAAATCTTCTAAAAATGATATTTAATACATTGATTTCCTCATACATTCATATAGATGGAAAATAAAATCAAGACACCGATTATGTGAACCCGATCATTGCGGATTTTCTTGAAACTTCGCTAATAGTTAGGATAATCAAGAAATGAATACGTATTTTTGATTTTTTCACTAATTTTGACAAAGGGTTGTTAGAAATTTGTTGGGAAATTTAGAACTAATCCAGTCTTAATACTGTCTGATTTGGTCTGGATAGTTGGAGTCCTTACTATCAGTGGTGGGGAAAACCGTATCCGGCTTAGCTCTGAGTCCTTATATAATGCCAGTTGGGATTTCTTATTTTATTGGCGTCTTGATTCGATCTTTCATCTAAAAAGAAACTATTAATTGTCTATTTTACTGATCACAAACTTCTTAATTTTGATTTTTTAAAAATCTTTCCATTTCCGGCAAACTGACATCTTCTTTCAATAATCCTTTAGGACACATCCATTGAGTGATCGGAGGATATAAATGTGAATCCAATTTACTTTGATCTTTGCCTCCCATTAAAAAACTGACAAAAATACCCACAACTATTGTTATAAAAGAACCTATAATGAAATACCATGGAAAACCAATGTTATATATTGAAAATGATTCATTCTCTATTCCACTATTGATAACTGAGTTGTTTTGATTGTGTAATATATTTGTAACATTAATCCCCATTGCATCACAATTTTCTATTGAAACGGGTAGAGTTTTCGAAAGAGCATTTCCATTCAGTATGTTCAACTGGGCGCCTACCACAATCCAAGTTACAGCTCCTAACGCCACAATCCCACTGGTTAAAACTCCTTTGGCATTTGCATATGGCCAAAGAGCTCCTAATAGAAACATTCCAAATATTGTTCCATGTGTAATGCCCAAAATTGACACATGCAGTTGTAATAAAAAACTAAATTTATCAACTATAAATACCATGGCGGTCGAGTACACTCCAATTATAACAAGAATAATTTTAATCATTAATTTTGCATTTTCATCTGTGTCTTTTAAAATTTTCATTTTTCGAACATAATCGTAATAAAAAACTGCTGACAAAGTATTTAATTTTGCTGATAGTGTACTGAAAATATTAAAAAAAAGGGTTATATTATTGACGAGTCAACATCGCGATTATTGTAAAACTATAGTACCTCAATGCAGCACTGAAAACACATGAAATGAATAACCCTTGCATTCCTGATAGATGCCCAACAACATCATCAACAAAATATGGAACTAGCTTGCTAGGATTTTCAATAATCTATATAATGGAGAAATTTCAATAATCAAATTTTAAAAATTTATATTGAACAAAAGATCAAACGAAATTTTCTCACTCCCAATCTCGTTCATTTTCTTCATTACCAAAATATTTCATAAAAAATGGATAATACAAACAATAACGTACACCGGCTTTCACAGGATCACAACTGGCGTATGTTGAATACATTACTACCCCTATAAAGTTGTTTAGTGATAAAATAACAATACATCCAAAGCAGACAATCCATAAAGTCCTAAAAAATATTTATTAGAAATGCAAATATGTTTTGTTTTTATTACCTTCTCGCTTTTTGTAGGGTTGGAACTGATACAATGCGTTGAACAGAACTTTGACTTAATCCTATCTCTACTGCCCATAAAACGATATAGCTCAAAACTGTATTTAAAAAAGTATGTCGAGTGGTTAAGTCAGTTTATGTATTGAAAAATTCTAAGCGATTTCCTTTATCAGCTATATCCCAAACCCTACCTAAGTCACCTATATTATTTACAGCAAAGATCAATACAACAATTGATGATCCCAGCATCACTAACACTTGAAATACATCGGTCCACACAACAGCTTTTATTCCACCCTGAACAAATGAAATGAAAATAAGCGTAATTTAACCGACAAACACTTTCATCTAAATATACTTACGAGCAATGTGTAACATACACACACACAGGATACGATACCATTAAATAAATAAATATTAACTCCAATTAGTTGAGAAAAAGCAAGAGCTGGCATATACATATGCACTGGAAGCGATAACATAGATGATAACAAAAAAACTGCTGTTGTGAAATTGCGAACACTTTTGTTGAATCTAAGCTCCAAATACTGAAAAGATATAATTGTTGTTAATTTCATAATATTTTCCATTTTTAAGGTGGATGGATTGAAAATAAGTGGATAAATCATTTTAGTTGAGTTTTTCTATATGGGGTAAGGAACTAGAATCTAAATAAAACCTTCTTTTCTCGCCTGATTAGTATTTACTACAGCATGTTTAGGTTTGAAACTTGCAAATCATAAAAGAGAATGTAAAGTGGAAGTGTAATGTAATATCTATTTCAAATACGCCTTGTATTTGCATTTTTACGGACATTGTACTTCTAATTAATGTTTACCTAACCACCTAAAGTCAAACCGTCTTCAATTTCTTAACTACATATAGATGAATGTTTAATTAATCATTTACCTCGTCTACGGCATTTGAAAAGCTTTTCCACATGGGCACTATCCTACTGTGGTTCAATATAGACGTGCTATTCAGATGCATGCATTGCTATTTGATCTGATAGACCTTAGCAGAAGTGTCAAAAATATTTGTTGGTCCTTGAGAAGTATTGGTTCAAATGATACGGCTGTGGATTGCTTGAGGTGTATATTCCTCATTTTGTCTACAGATAAGATGATCATTCGTTTCCAACCTAACTGAAAATATTACAAAGGCAGATGGATAATTAACTTGAAAATGTAAAGTTCTAAAACAACTGCCGCTTGATTGTTTTTCTAATAATTTTTACTTTTTTTGTTATCAAATAAAAAAAACTTGAAACAATAAGTTTTTTTAAAAAAATAAGTTTTAATTTTCAATAGAATTATCGATCCCAAATATCACTTTTATATAAATATTTAATAATTTTTCATCACAACTGTACAAGAACAAACTATTGTGTACCTAAAACACATTACAGACTGTTTATTGGTTTTATCAAGGCCTAGCGTAATTTTATTTAGTAAATTAGAAAAGGAGGTCAAGTGCGAGTATTACACACTTACTCAGACATGCTTTTGCGTCCAACCAAAGAGAACGAATATATGAAAACTGTTATTTTTAAATAAAGTTCTACGTTGAATCTCATCCATAGCTGTTGATAGTGGATTGGAATCTTGTCCATAACTACAGAAAGGTTCAAAAATGCCACTTACAGGAAAAACGTTATTAATTTGTTGCAACTTTTACGGTTGTTGGTTCATAAATTTAGATAATGACAAACATTCTCTATTCTTTAATCACCCGTAACGGGATTCCACATGTACGACACATTTAAGGTTGGTTATATTGATACCTCTGTTTTCTTTCACTACCACCATCAATGTACAAAAAACAATTTTTTTTTTATATTTATATATTTAAATTTTCTTTTATTACTTTTGATTAAGCAGGTGATTAACAAACTTTAATAACTAACAGAATCTATCTAATTTTTTTTTGATTTCCAAAACAGCAAATTTATATCTCAATCTTTTTAGCAGAAATAAAATACCAGTTAATTCTTCAGGAGTTAAAAATAGAAAAATAGGCTAATTAAATCAGAAAAATGTGCTTTGGGCAAGCTCCTGATCTTGTAGGGTATTTCTATTCAAAAATCGTCGTTTATTGTTTATGTCTGTTCATTTAAAATGAAATCGAACGCAGAACAAGATATTTCCTGTGAGTTGCAGCTATAGCTTTTCATTGACCCTATATACTATCTGGCATTCTCAGGTACAGAAGTAACCGATCCGGAGGTGTTAATGTAGAGATTTTATCTAATATATGGAGAATTTGATGTTCAGCACTATCACCAATCGATGATAGAACTAAATGTTGCATTGCCCGGCATTTTTCAATATCATCTTCAAGCAGTTATCGAATCACTCAATTCATTATCTTTTTTAAATTATTAATCTTAAAAAATGGCAGAATCTATCTAATGGATATTGTGAAATGTGTGAAGTTAAAGATATTGAAGAACTTGAAATAATTGACATCGACACTTGTTCTGCTTTCTCATTAATTAATTAATTAACGAATTGTCTGGATTTGTTTTCCATTAATTTATTTGATTAAATTTTGACTTTAATATTTACTGTTAACATTGATTATATTATTTAGAATTGTAACTTTTTTTAAAATCACGAAAATCAAGATCTTTATAAACTAATTTTTATTCGCCTACATATTAAAGTGTTACTTTATTACTGTGATTTTCGGCTTTAAAGTATCTTTTTTCAACTATTTATTTTGTTGTCATAACTACGTCCAAAAAAGTAAAAAGCATTTGTATTATTTTAAGTTCTATGAAAAATAAAATTTTTTATCAAAGCAACCCTCAAATTCAAAATTTCATTATCCAATTAAAATAATTGTTATCATTTGTTGTCATAGCTACACAATAATTTGGAAAAATATTTATGTCAAAGGTTACTTGTTCCGCATATTTTTATTTTAAAATTTATGAAAATTTATAATTTTAATTTAGAATAAACAACTTTTCTTAAAATATTTTGCTTGCGGCGAATAAAAAAAAGTATAGGATGCACGGACGTAAGCTATTTTGGACTTAATGTGGGTGCAAATCTCGGCTAGCGCCTCGATTTGCAAACTCCACATCCGTCCAAAATCTTTAGCTTTACGTCCTAGCATCATAATGTACTATTGTTTTTCATAAATTTTTCAACGATAAAAACATCACCTGCTACAATTAAAATTTTGAAAATTTTTAATTTAAATGTTCGCCATAGAGCAAGTAATATCTACAATCATTAGAGTACATTTTATTATATTACAAAAACAAACACACAGTATAGATAGGATTACCCAAAATTCGTATTATAAACTACAAGAATAAAAGATCTTCGGGTCAGTGGTTTGAATTTAATGTTATATATAACTATAATGATGTAATGAATTAAATATTTAATTTATATAGTGATTCACTTAAATGCGGGATCAACCATTTAGAATTATGAAACAAATCTTGTTTTAAGTCACAACAAATCGAAAACGTAAGATTTTATAGTGTGGTTTTAATAAAAGTAGTTAAAAATGAATACTGTTTTTGTATAAGAAAAATAAAATATTTTTGACAATTCAACTCATAAAATAAAGTTTCAATAAGGTCCAATCAAAACGCTTCATTTACTATTTTTTAGCAAATCAAAACGATTTGTTTCGATTATTTTTTTCTGTTGGGAAGGAACAGCGAATATTTTCGAATATTTTCCGCCTACTTAATATATTAATTTAAAACCAAAATGCACATACAAAATTATGTGAAAATGCAATTTGCAAATAGTAAAAATGTCCGTTTTCATTCATAAATGATTGCATGTTTATGTTTATTTATCAAAAATAAATTACAAATTTATAACATTTATGCGCCTATTAAGAAGAAATAATATTTAATTTTGTTTGACAACAAAGGATTATGTTGTATGAAATAATGTTACTATTTCTGTTCGTTAAATTGTCTGCTAAATACAACTCGTCATCAAATTATTAGTCGATTATTTTTCAACATTACCACTCATGCCATTTGAGGTCAAAAATTTCCCTCGTGCGCTACGCACACTCGGGACCTCAAATGACATTCGTAATAATGATTATGAAAAATAATCGACTATTATTTGACGACTCGTGATATTATATATGAATATTTTCGTTGATAGGAGTTGGTCGTTACAAAGCTCGGGTAGCTGAGAAAAGTGATAACATAGTTGGGCACTACTTGTTATTTAACCGAGGAGACCGAATCCGCAAATCCTAAAAGAAGTAGTTGAATTGACTGGAATAAATGCTCACAACGATGAAAAGAAATAGACAGCAAGTTGTATAAACAAAAAAGAAAAAAACGTTGTTGAAGTATTATATTATCGATTTTAACTATTCTCACTTGCACCCGTATGGTGAACGAAGTACTATGCTTGGGAGCCCTTTGCAGCAAAAGCAAGCTTGAAACTGATGGTAGATTTGAGTCATTATCGCATTTTACACTCATCAGTTTCCGCCAATAAAAATAAACACAAAAAATATCTAATGCTCTTACTGGAAAATGCCCCCAAGCAACAGTATACAAAGGAGTCAACATTTGCTATTGGGGATGATGGTGGCTATTTAAAAATAGTAAAAATGGTGTAGAAAAATTGGTATAGCTTTTCATACCAATCTAATGGGTTGGAAGGGAGAAAAATTAATGGGGAAGGGGCAAACTAAAACAAACCGCAGTTGGGTAACCGCAGACTGATGAAATCAATCTTAATCGCCTCTCATATAACTGGAATACGTTAGTATGGTAATTATATTTTGATGATTTATTAAACCAACCAGGGTAAGAGTGAAATTTTATAAAAATTCCGAAATCCCTAACAAGTGAACATATGTGATTATTTATTTACTTTAACTTTATTTTTATATACGAATGTTATTTCTTATTATTTTATGGAATGTTGTTTTTATTTTCATATTTAATGATAATTTTTTTACTGGTTTTTTCATTTTTATTATATTGCCAATGTTTGTATTCGGTTAAACCTTTAAATTTGGTGCACTAAACAATAGGTTAGCTATGTGTTATAAATATTATTCGTCCCTGTACCTTAATACAAAATATTTCTTCTAGTATTATTCCTCTTTCTTTATCGATTTTATAAAAATTTTACTTTTATAATATTCAGTTGCTATTATTTTCTTCACATTGTAAAAATTATGTATGACTATTTTATATAACAATACTGTACCACTGTTAAATTATTACTGCGTAGTTTTTATTTTATTTTTCTATTAGATAATATTACTTCATTTCCTGTTGCGTCTTTTTTGGTTTTGTAATCTTTAGATATTTATTTAGGTGTTATTCAATTACATTGCGTTAGTGGAACCACTTTCCAGTAATAAAAATCAACAATTAATTTGTTTACATCACACTCCATAATCTTTACAATATATTTAGAAAATGTGAAATTTTTTAAATAAATTCGTATACTTTTTTTATTTATGAATTAATTAATTTTTATTTACTTGGTGATGCTTTTATATGAAAGTCCAAAAGGTCTGAATGATCCGTTTCACGTGTCGAAATTTTGCTCATACAAAATATACCATTATAATCGAGGACGTATTACACATTTTTGTCATTTTTATATGGAAAAATGTCCTTAAAATGTAAATAATGAGTATAAAAATTAAAGTATTCCATACATTTCTTTTGTTCAAAGCTCTCCGTCATATATTCATGATATTTTATAATACTGTAACGACTCTTCGTTGGTTCTTTTCGATTATTGAACAAACACGACAGTAAAAGACAGATCTTTAGTTAACAGAATCTCAAACTTTATTTGTCAACAAATTACAGCAGCTTCCGTTTTTCCTTACAATAAATTCCAGGGTCTCAAATTTATGTACACTAAACTTCACCGCTTTTCCACAATTTGAATCAATAATATTCGGAATCGTAAAATCTGTATTTACTATTCCACTAAGTTCAGATTCTTTCACTATTAGTACCCAGGCTCAAGTACCACCGATTATTCCTTAAACTTGCGAATATTTATAAACACTTTTAATTTCAAAAGTAAAAACTGACTATCTGATATCTTTGTTTGCTTATTTATATCGAAAAATAAATAAATCGAAACTTCTATAATCCACTAGAAATCAATACTACGTAGTCTGTACATCTTGAAGAGGCCACACCTGTTTTCATTCATACTTGCATTTGTATTAGCGAACTCAAATTTAATTTATGCAAAATGAATTAGGTAACTCCTTTTAATTCATTAATGTAAACATTTGTATAACAAATTTAATTTACATTAATTTATGCAATACAATTTGCAATACAAGTAAAAGATTGAAAAAGGAGTTAACTTTTAATTCATGAATGAGTAAATAAAATTAACCCATTCTGGACGAAGTTTATTACATTGCCCTCCATTTAGTTTTGTTCGTCCCGAACAATATCAGATATCGCATTGGTGCTGTTACCTTGATACGGTGCCAACCTTTGCAGATGTATCACTTTCATCTTGGTACGGGGTCCCTTTTGTATGCGGTAGATGACATCATTAATTCGTTTGATTATTTTATATGGGCCTTCCCAATCTGGCTGCAGCTTGGGTGATCTTCCCTTAGTTCTTCTGGGGTTGTATAGCCATACCAATTCTCCTTCTTGAAAACCGCCACTATTTGCATTTATGTCGTACCTGGTTTTCATTTTGTCACTGGCAATCTTAATGTGGTCTCGAACCTGCTGATGGATTTTATTCATCTTCTCCCTTAGTTGTCCCACATAATCTGTTTTCGTAGATACCAGACCTCCAGGGATGCCAAACTCGATGTCACTAGGAAGATGTAGTTCTCTTCCGAACATGATATTCGCTGGCGTTTCACTTGTCGTATCGTGCACTGCGCTACGATAGGCCATCAAGAATAACGGAAGATCCTTGTCCCAATTTCTTTGGCTGGCTTCTACTACCTTTGACAAATGTTCTTCCATGGTTCGGTTGAATCGTTCTACCATGCCATCCGATTGTGGGTTCATAGGTGTAGTTCGTGTTTTTCTAATGCCGAGTGTTCTGCACAGCTCTTCCATCAGTTGAGATTCGAAATTCCTTCCCTGGTCGGTATGCAACTCGAGCGGTGTTCCATATCTGCAAACCCATTCATTGACTAATGTTTCCGCGACCGTAACTGCTTCCTGGTTCGGTATTGTATAGGCTTCCGGCCAGTTTGTAAAGTAATCAATGACCAACATGATGTATTTGTTACCTTTTGTCGTTTCCGGAAATGGCCCCGCGATGTCTATAGCAATTCTCTCCATTGGGGCACCCACATTGTACTGTTGCATCTCTCCTCGAGTTCTCGTTTTTGGTCCTTTGCTCGCTGCACAAGTATCGCATCGCCGACACCATTGCTCCACGTCTGTTCGATACCTTACCCAATAAAACCTCTCCCTTACTTTGGCTAGGGTTTTATTGACTCCCAGGTGTCCTCCAGAAATACTTCCATGCAGCTTTCCCAGTACCTCTTCCACTCGACTTGATGGCAACACCAGTTGCTCTAACACTTTCTTTCCATCAGCGGACTCCTATTTCCTTTTTAGTATCCCGTTATCCATCAATAGTGAGTCCCATTGCGCCCAGTAGCATTTCACCTCCGTACTTAAAGGTGCTACCTCTTTCCACTCCGGTCGCCTTCCCTCAGTTTTCCATTTCAATATTGGAGCCATAGATGGATCTTCTAGCTGCTCTCTTTTAATTGCCTCGGTACACCAATCTTCAGGAGTTTGGAACTTGATTTGGTTCATTTTCATTGCCTCATTTCCCTCAGTTCTGCTACATGACTTGCACTCCTCTATACAGGGTCTTCTAGATAAGGCATCAGCGTTACCATGGATCCTTCCCTTGCGGTGTTCAACTTTGAAGTCGTAGTTCTGCAGGATCTCTATCCATCTTGCTGCTTGTCCTTCAGGAAATTTGAATTGTAATAACCATTTTAGAGCAGCATGGTCCGTGCGAATCAGGAATGGTTGTCCACACAAATACTTGTGGAAATGTTTCACAGCCTTGATGATAGCTAACAGCTCCTTCCTCGTGACACAGTAATTCCGCTCCGGCTTTGACAGAACTTTACTGAAGTATGCCACCACTTTCTCATCGTCTCCAATTTTCTGTGACAAAACAGCTCCAGTTCCTACATTGCTTGCGTCTGTGTCCAGAATGAACATCTTTCCGGATTCTGGATAGGCTAGGATAGGGGTGTTACATAGTTTTTCTTTTAAACGGCAGAATGCCTTATTACATTCGGTTGTCCACAGAAACTTGGTATTTGCCTCTGTCAATTTATGTAGACTCTTGGCGATATTCGCAAAGTTCTCCACGAATCTACGATAATAGGTGCATAGGCCAAGAAAACTGCGTAGCTCATGAACATTCTTCGGTACTGGCCAGTTTTTCACAGCATCAATCTTCTCGGGATCGGTTCTGACTCCATGTTCTGTAATGATGTGTCCAAGGTACTTCACTTCTTTGTGGAACAGACTGCACTTTTCCGGATTCAACTTCATGTTGGCATTACTTATTCTTTGGAGTACTTCTTCGAGGTTCATTAGATGCTCTTCGAAGCTGCGACCCATTATAATGATGTCATCAAGATAAACGAGGCAGGCTTTCCAGGTTAAGCCATGCAACACGCATTC
Source organism: Diogma glabrata (assembly GCA_963693315.1). Lineage (NCBI taxonomy): Eukaryota > Metazoa > Arthropoda > Insecta > Diptera > Cylindrotomidae > Diogma > Diogma glabrata. The sequence continues at coordinate 73,706 of CAVNZG010001599.1, forward strand.
CATTAGACGTTCAAATGTTGCTGGGGCATTGCATAGACCAAACGGCATCACATTGAACTCCCACAACCCATTGCCAGTAGAAAATGCTGTCTTTCGTCGATCTTCTGGATGCATTTCAACTTGCCAGTAGCCACTCTTCAGATCTAATGTGCTGTACCATTTGGCCCCTGATAGTGTATCCAGTGTGTCATCAATTCGTGGCAGTGGATAGCTGTCCTTAATGGTTACCTCATTGAGCTTTCGATAGTCTACACAAAAACGAGCTGACCCATCTTTTTTTCTAACTAGCACCACTGGTGAGCTCCATGGACTCTTAGATGGCCTGATGACTCCATCACTTTTCATTTTGTCCAGCATTCCTTGCACTTCCTCGTGTTTAGCCAGTGGTAGTCTTCTAGGAGGCTGTCTGATAGGATGAGCGTTTCCAGTGTTGATCCTATGTCGCACGATGTTTGTTCTTCCAACATCTTCATCTCCAGTAGAGAAAACGCTGCTCATCTTCGTTAATACTCTCTTGATTTCTTTGAATTCTGCTGGATTCATTCTTTTACTAAGATCTTGAAGTATTGCCACTAATGCGGGGTTGTTTCTCTGCATGAAAACCTTTTGCTCTTCTTGACAGCTGATTATCTCTTTTATGGTGCTGCATCTGGCAATTTCTTCTCCATGATTGATAGTCACTTGTTTATTTGAGAAGTTAATTAGTTGCACTGGAACTACCCCCTCTTTTGCTGCTACTAGCGTTCGGCCAATCATAATGTTTCCCCCAAAGTCGTTTTTAGCTGGCTCAATCATCACGGGTGAATGTTGGTCACTTTTATCTAGTAACTTAGTCCATATGATTTTCTCAGATTTTGCCGGGATCTCAGTTGGTCCGTCACTAATAACACGGACCTCAGCACTGTCGTTGGCGGCGTATAGCACTATTTCTGTGTTCCCATATCTCAGTACGTGGCTCCCCAGATCTAATATAAAATTGTATTCTTTCATGAAGTCAAGCCCAATTATGCACTCATCTTCTATATCTGCTACAATAAATCGGTGCCTAAATGAATTTCCTCCAAGGTGAACTTCTTGGTCGCTTTCTCCATGAACTAGAACTGTTTCACCTGTAGCTGTTTTTAGGGTGAACCGTCTTGCTGCATCGATCTGACTATAATGAACCACATCTGGACGCACTATCGATCTTGAAGCACCTGCGTCCAAAGTCAACATGCACGATTTGTTTCCAACGGTTGCCTCTAGGACTAAACTACTATTTTCTCTTTTGACTTGTGATACCACCAATGTAGGGCATTGTAATTGAGCCAGCTTTCGCCCTTCAAAACTGGCACGATCTAGTTTCCCGAATCCGGAACGCTGCATCTGTCTTCCGGGTGCGGCTCCCATTTACATTCTCTTCGGATGTGCTCCAACTTTCCACAGTTCCAGCATCTTACTCTGCTAGACCTACTTCGTTGATTTCGCTCAGGCTTATCTCCCAGACTTTTGACACGCATGATCACTTCATCAAGCGCTGCTTTTAGAGGTTCTTCAGCAACTTCCATCTGACGTACTCTATCTGAACCGTACGCTCTTTTTCCAGCTTCCATTTGCAGGGCCAATGCTAAGACTTCTGCAGGTAGCTTCTTTCCGCTTAGATAAAGCTGATTCCTCATTTGTACATCTCGAAGAGCATTGATAAATGTATCAGCTGCCAATTCGTCTCGGTGTTCAGCGTTATAGTTCGGATATGACAAATTGACCAGTCTCACAATGTCAGCCTCTAATTCTTGCAAAGTTTCGCTGACTCCTTGTTTCCGTGTTTTGAGCTGCATGCGATGGAGAGCTTGCATATGACTTTCCCCATATCTTACCTCTAAGGCCTCCATTATCTTGCTGTAATCACGCTCTGTCGCTGATAGTGTCTGCAAAATTTCAGCAGCAGGTCCCTTCAATGCTAATATAAGCGCGTTTGCTTTTTGCTGGTGATCAACCCCAGTTGTTGCTATCTCAAATTGCATCTTAAATATCTGGTACGATGTAGATCCATCAAATGCGGGTGTTTTCACTCTAGCTGGAGCTGAAGTAGTTGATGGAATGATCATGTTACCTGACTTTACTTGTGCTATTTCTTGGCGGAATTCACTTGAAAGATTGCGTAATTTCTCTTCATGTTCTTCGGTAACTTTCCGCAGCTCCCTTTCCATGTTGTTGATTTTAACCTCCGCACTGGATATACGTGACTCGATTATTTCACGTAGTTTTTGTTGATCTAATTTTTGTTCTGCGGCCAGTTTCTCTTGTCGGGCCATCATATCAGCAAGTTGTTGTTGTTGATCTACTTTTTGTTCCGCTGCCAGTTTCTCTTGTCGGGCCATCAGATTGTTTCCTTGTTTCGCAATCATATCAGCAAACTGTTGTTGTTGATCTACTTTTTGTTCCGCTGCCAGTTTCTCTTGTCGGGCCATCAGATTGTTTCCTTGTTTGGCCATCATATCAGCAAATTGTTGTTGTTGCTGTGCCATCATTTCTTTCATCAACACCATCATCGGATCAATTGCTGGGGCATTCTGAGCAGGAGCTTCCTCCGGCTCTATTTCTATGACCTCTGTGCTTTGGCCTGCTTCTTCTAAAACTTTACGCAGCCGAAATGCAAGTTCTGCCTTCGTTCCGTGGATTGGAGCATTCCTTTTCTTCAACTCATCCTTCAGCTGGGTCTGGCTGAGATCACTAATATTTACTGTCTTGACCATTGTTCCTATAATCCCACTTCTGACACCACTGTAACGACTCTTCGTTGGTTCTTTTCGATTATTGAACAAACACGACAGTAAAAGACAGATCTTTAGTTAACAGAATCTCAAACTTTATTTGTCAACAAATTACAGCAGCTTCCGTTTTTCCTTACAATAAATTCCAGGGTCTCAAATTTATGTACACTAAACTTCACCGCTTTTCCACAATTTGAATCAATAATATTCGGAATCGTAAAATCTGTATTTACTATTCCACTAAGTTCAGATTCTTTCACTATTAGTACCCAGGCTCAAGCACCACCGATTATTCCTTAAACTTGCGAATATTTATAAACACTTTTAATTTCAAAAGTAAAAACTGACTATCTGATATCTTTGTTTGCTTATTTATATCGAAAAATAAATAAATCGAAACTTCTATAATCCACTAGAAATCAATACTACGTAGTCTGTACATCTTGAAGAGGCCACACATGTTTTCATTCATACTTGCATTTGTATTAGCGAACTCAAATTTAATTTATGCAAAATGAATTAGGTAACTCCTTTTAATTCATTAATGTAAACATTTGTATAACAAATTTAATTTACATTAATTTATGCAATACAATTTGCAATACAAGTAAAAGATTGAAAAAGGAGTTAACTTTTAATTCATGAATGAGTAAATAAAATTAACCCATTCTGGACGAAGTTTATTACAATACATTCATCAGTTAATAGATGCGCTAGTTAGTCAAGTTAGCGCGTAGTTAGTCAAAATTAATTTTTTATTGTAGTTACATATAAAACAAAAAAAATTACATACAAATTTTAGACAATTTTTGATTCGCTTTTCTGATCTACAATATTTAATTATTTGCATAATTGAAGTTCAAAATTTAAAATATTGATCAAAGTATAAAAAATTGATCAAATGTAATATAAAAAATCAGACAAGTGCGCCGTGAATGTGAAGAACACAATATCAAAATGATTGGCATAAAGTTGTGTTGTAAAGGGTTTATATTGCCAGACCATAGACACATAAAAAATAAATGGTTCATCGTATACACCAATAGTATATGTGAATCTCATCTAAATTGGCCGAAATGATATAAAAAATATTACTTTAGGTTAAATGTTATCCATAGCCGTTTAGCTAAGGAACGACTCAATGGTTGTATAGTAAATTAAGTTTTTATACGCCTATATATTAAAATGGTTTAACTTTAGTACTGTGATTTGCGGCCGTCACAAGTCTCACATTTTAGCCATATATTTTGTTGTCATAGCTACGTCCAAAGAAGCAAAAAACATTTTCTTTTGTTTAAATTCTATAAAAAATACAAATTTTTATCAAAGCAACCCCCATTCTAGATTTCATAATCCAATTAAAATAGTTGTTATCATTTGTTGTCATATTTATACAATAGTTTGGAAAAAATAACAAATATTTTGTCAAAGGTAACTTGTTCCACATATTTTTATTTCAAACTTTATGCAAATTTATAATTTTGATTTACACATTTTTTTTTTTTTTTAAATATTTTGCTTGCGGCGAATAAAAAATAGTATATGATGCACGGACGTAAGCTATTTTGTGGTTGCAAATCTCGACTAGCGCTTCGATTTGCAAACTCGGAATACGTCCAAAATCTTTAGCCTAACGTCCTAGCATCATAATGTACTATTTACGCCAATCGATAAAATTTGTAATAAAAAAGTCAACACACAAAACATAACACAAAATTTTGATTTTGACAGTCACAATATTGTTCTTGCCAGAATCACAATATTTTTTAGATTCTACACAACTTTGGTATTTTGGAATAAGTAAGAATTTCACAATATTGTCTAAATTGACAATATTGTGATTACATTTATGTGTTCGGGAATAGGGCCCCATATTTATGAAAATAGGTAAAAAAATATGGAAGGACTGAAATCTGAAGGCTCTGAGATATCAAACTGTGTTAATGTTTTATTATTCAACTTTCGGCCAAAAAACTTTTATAAGACATTTGTATTAGTATTGGGCAGATATGTATATATAAACCGTAAAACTCTTTGCAAAACTACATGTGATTTATTTCGGATAATAGTATATTACATATCTAGAATTGTAAATAGCATTTTACATGCGAGGGAAAATATTTCGCACGAGAGCGAAATTTCGCGTCTTCACAAGCATGGAAAATGCTTTACAACTCGGAGATTTGTTATATATTTTTTCTAAGATATTGTTTTAATGCCCAAACGCATATAATTACTTGAAAAAATGAACTACAAATTATAAATTAAATGCAAATAGTTTACAAGCTATTATTCTGTGTCAAAATGAATTGAAAAATTTAATTTTTAAAAATCAAATTTTTCTTTAAATAAAAATTTTTCTTTTTATTAAAAGTGTGCGGTGATATATATATATATATATATATATATATATATATATATATATATATATATATATATATATATATATATATATTTATATATATATATATATATATATATATATATATATATATATATATATATATATATATATATATATATATATATATATATATATATATATATATATATAAATATACATATTTATATATATATATATATATATATATATATATATATATATATATATATATATATATATATATATATATATATATATAATTTAGGGTGGCCCTTAAAAACAAAAATTTTTATTTTTTGTACGGCACCCTCACATTTCGCGTGAATACCCATAAAAATATTATTTGCAAAATCTGATATCAATCGGTCAATTCTAAGACGTGCCCCTGGCCACTTAAAGTTGAGAAATTTTGTTCTGGACCTTAAAAAAAACTTTTTTATTTTTTGTGCAACACCCTCTCATTTCGTATCAATACCCATAAAAAAATTATGTGTAAAAATTCAAATCAATCGTTCACCTCTAAGGGGTGCTACCGGTCACTTAAAGTGGAGAGGTTTAGTTGTGGCCATTACAAAGAAAAATTTAATTTTTGTACGACACCCTCCCATTTGGTGTCAATACCCATAAAAAAATTATGTGTAAAATTTGAAATCAATCGTTCAACTCTAAGGCGTGCCTCCGGCCACTTAAACTTGAAAGGTTTTGTTCTGGCCATAACAAAGAAAAATTTAAATTTTGTGTACGACATCCTCCTATTTCATGTCAATACCCATAAAAATATTATTTGCAAAATTTGAAATCAATCGGTCAATTCTAAGACGTGCCTCCGGCCACTTAAAGTTGAGAAATTTTGTTCTGGACCCTTAAAAAAATTTTTTTGTTTTTGTGCGACACCCTCTCATTTCGTGTCAATACCCATAAAAAAATTATGTGTAAAATTTAAAAATCAATCGTTCAACTCTAAGACGTGCAGGGGGCCAGTTAAACTTGAAAGGTTTTGTTCTGGCCATTACAAAGAAAAATTTAAATTTTTTGTACGACACCCTCCCATTTCGTGTGAATACCTTTAAAAATGTTATTTGCAAAATTTGAAATCAATCGGTCAACTTTAAGGCGTGCCCCCGGCCACTTAAACTTGAAAGGTTTTGTTCTGGCCATTACAAAGAAAAAATTTAAATTTTGTGTACGACACCCTCCCATTTCATGTCAATACTCGTTAAAATATTGTTTGCAGAATTTGAAATCAATCGGTCAATCTTAAGACGTGCCTCCGGTCACTTAAAGTTGAGAAATTTTGTTCTGGACCTTAAAAAAAAAATTTATTTTTTGTGTGACACACTCCCATTTCGTGTCAATACCCATAAAAAAGTTATGTGTAAAATTTGAAATCAATCGTTCAACTCTAAGGCTTGCCCCGGCCACTTAAACTTGAAAGGTTTTTTTCTGGCCATTACAAAGAAAAAATTTAAATTTTTGTACGGCACCCACCCACCCACTTCAATACCCGTAAAAATATTATTTGCAAAATTTGAAATCAATCGGTCAATTCGAAGACACGTCTCCGGCCCCTTAAAGTTGAGAAATTTTGTTTTGGACTTTAAAAAAATGTGCAAAATTTGAATATTGTGTGGAATATTATGCGGAAATTTGAAATCAATCGTTCAACTCTAAGGCGTGCCCCCGGCC
>CAVNZG010001599.1:80727-152779 GCA_963693315.1 Diogma glabrata
TGCCGCAGCCTGTACAATGAAAAAAAAATTCTAGTGCAATCTAAGGGCCACCCTAATATATATATATATATATATATATATATATATATATATATATATATATATATATATATATATATATATATATATATATATATATATATATATATATATATATATATATATATATATATATATATATATATATATATATATATATATATATATATATATATATATATATATATATATATATATATATATATATATATATATATATATATATTAATATATATATATATATATATATATATATATATATATATATATATATATATATATATATATATATATATATATATATATATATATATATATACACCTATTTTCAAGCGAAAGTACTGTTGGTTTTTTGTAAATAAAATGGTACTGGGTGATCCGATTTTAAATCGGTTTTCAATTTTAAACAGCTCAATATTGGTGGAGAAAATCGGGTCAGAGATCAAAGAGAAAGTTAGGAGTGAACATCAAGTGTTTCATAGTAATGATGAGGTCTGGGATGCCATTGTGAGAGCGCACAACCTGATGAGAGGCGTAGATTGGCGCCAATATTTCATCAATTTGTTAAATTCAATGTCTAATAGAATGCGCGAAATGATTTCAGCACAAGGCGGTCACATAAGATATTAACTTTATATTATATTAATATTAATTAAACTTAATGAATTAATCAAATAATCAAATATTGTTAAACAATTTAGTCAATTATCTATGAAATAAAATTAAAAATTCTATTATTTTCTGATTTTTTTTGATTTTTTTCTATTGAAAAACTTTTATCAATCTTTAAATTAATTTTTTGTACTGATTTAGTTGGTATAAAAAAACAAACTATAGACTAAAATACTCCACCAATATTGAGCTGTTTAAAATTGAAAACCGATTTAAAATCGGATCACCCAGTACCATTTTATTTACAAAAAACCAACATTACTTTCGCTTGAAAATAGGTGTATATATATATATATATATATATATATATATATATATATATATATATATATATATATATATATATATATATATTTATATATATATATATATATATATATATATATATATATATATATATATATATATATATATATATATATATATATATATATATATATATATATATATATATATTTATATATATATATATATATATATATATATATATATATATATATATATATATATATATATATATATATATATATATATATATATATATATATATATATATATATATATATATATATATATATATATATATATATATATATATATATATATATATATATATATATATATATATATATATATATATATATATATATATATATATATATGAAAATCCATTACCGCACACTTTTTTTTACTTACCGCACGCTATTTGAAGTAATCAATTTGCATGTCATGGATAGTGTGATGTTATATATAATTTAATGTGATAGGAGTACAAAAAAATGTATTACAAAATAAGGACGAAATATCAACACGTTGTCGTGAGATTATAATATATCATAAATTAACATAATAAAATAAAAGAAGCTAGGAAACACTTGGCAAACATCTCAAAAACCTCTTCATTATCGTTCAACAATTTCAACTTTTCCAAAAAAACCACGTCGTATCTACCCATGTAAATAATATTTATTAGTCCAGAAAACTTACCAGAGATTTTTTTCATTTGTTAAGATACTTATGTTCTATAATTACAACTAAAACAAGCTGACCTAGCTCTTCCAATTACTCCAGCGACTTTCAATTTCCGGTATCGAACTCATTCCGTTCGGTTCTTACCATTCACGAATTCACGACTTTCAACGTTGGAGCTTCGACATCGAAAAGTTGTTTGAAAATCTTTTTGATGGACAACGTTTGCAAAAAAATACTATAAAACAAAAATAAAATAATATATGATTTTCTGGCATTATTGCCATTTTCCAGGTAAAATCGGTATCAATTATTATACCTGACTATTATATGTCTTCGTTCTATGTTGGCCATGAGTAACAGCCCTAGGATAAAATAAAAAAGGGAAACTGAGCACTTACAATAAAGTTAACTAATTAAATATTGAAATCAATGGATCTGCTTCCACGTGATCAAATAAAAAGCGGTATCCAGACATATTTACCTACAGTCATTTGGGAGTACTCTTTAAGGCTTACATTAACTGTAAAAGCGTTGGACAACTCGAGCAACAGAACTAAGCGTTACCTCACTGAAAGAAAAAATTCGGTTATTGCAACCTACTTTGTGCCAACCGAATTTTTCCTGTCACAATTACTTCAAATTCGGTTGTCGTATCTTCAAAAGTCAAACTTGAAGGCACAACAACCGAGTAAAAAACACAACAACCAAATGTGATTTCATCGTGACCGAATAATCAATGTGCCAACCGAATGGTAAAATTTTTTCTTCCAGTGCTTCTAATTTATAAACAAGAATTAAGGGTGATAGCCAGTCTCATCTCTGGTCACGTTCTTTTAAAGTGTCACTTAAAGAAGGTTAACATAGTGTCAATGCTTGTGATCGCACTTGGATATTCGAAAAAACTAAATAAATATTTTATTAATTTATATTTTGAATAAATATTAATTTTTGATAGAAGTTTCATTGTCTTGTCTTTTTTTTCTAAAGATACCAAAGCACAAATTTGTCGTTTATCATTGAATTATTTTTTCAAGAGCAATATGCAGTTTGTCATCTGGTTGGTTTAGTTTCAGGCACCGAGTTATTAATTTTAATTTGTTTGACATATAACAATCTCTGAATTGTTCTGCTTTGACGGTTCTTCAATAATTAACTAATTCATTAAAGCAAGTCAAACGAGTATAAAGCATTGTTTTGACTTGCTTCCAGTTTATAATTAATACTTTTTTGTTCGCCTACATATTAAAGTGGTGCTTTATTACTGTGATTTGCGGCCGAAAAAGTCACTTTTTAACCATATATTTTGTTGTCATAGTGACGTCCAAAAAAGTAAAAATCATTTGTATTTGTTTAAATTCTATAAAAATAGAAATTTTATCAAAGCAACCATTAGATACAACATTTCATAATCCAATTAAAATTATTGTTATTATTTGTTGTTATGGTTACACAATAATTTGGAAAAAATAGCAAATATTTTGTCAAAGGTTACTTATTCAACATATTTTTATTCAAAAATTTATGCAAATTTATGATTTTGATTTAGAATAAACAATTTTTTTCTAAATATTTTGCTTGCGGCGAATAAAAAATAGTATATGACGCACGGACGTAAGCTATTTTGGACTTAATGTGGGTGCAAATCTCGGCTAGCGCCTCGATTTGCAAACTCCACATACGTCCACAATCTGTAGCTTTACAATCTTTAAGGTACTATTATTAGTTTTTATTCGCCTACATATTAAGGTGTTACTTTAATACTGTGATTTGCGGCTTTAAAGTATCACTTTTCAACTATTTATTTTGTTGTCATAGCTACGTCCAAAAAAGTAAAAAAAAAAAAGCATTCGTATTTGTTTAAATTCTATGAAAAATAAAATTTTTTATCAAAGCAACCCTCAAATTCAAAATTTCATTATCCAATTAAAATAGTTGTTATCATTTGTTGTCATAGCTACACAATAATTTGGAAAAAATAGCAAATATTTTGTCAAAGGTTACTTGTTCCACATATTTTTATTTTAAGATTTATGAAAATTTATAATTTGAATTTAGAATAAACAAATTTTCTTAAAATATTTTGCTTGCGGCGAATAAAAAATAGTATATGATGCACGGACGTAAGCTATTTTGGACTTAATGTGGGTGCAAATCTCGGCTAGCGCCTCGATTTGCAAACTCCACATCCGTCCAAAATCTTTAGCTTTACGTCCTAGAATCATAATGTACTATTTTTTTAATTAAACTATTTAAAAATACAAAATTAGAAAAAACACCAACATTTTTTATATTAGAACCTCTCTTATTTTTTCTATTGTTATTCAGTTTCAGTTTCACTATGATGCACAGTAAACCAAAGTTTTCACTAATTTTGTTCTTTGAAGTTTTTACAATCGGCTTGTACTGTTTTCAATATTACTTGTATCATTTCCGAATTTTGCTTACCTTATAACAGTTTGTGATATTATTTTGATAATAAAGAGGAAAAATAATGTAATTGAGGAATAAAACTGAAAGAATAAAAGTTGGACCAACAACAGAGTGTTGTGTTCCAAATGTATACATCTCAACCGGAGTTGCAAGAATCGTAGTTGCTGATACCTGACTGTAATTAAATAATTAAGAATCAGAACAACTTCTAGTTTTTAATTGTTGTTTTCAAAAATAAAACATTTACCTAGCTATTAACGACAAAGCAATTGGAAAGACCTGCATTCGCCTACCACCCAGTAAGTAATCATCAGTGGATTTAGATGATTTTTTGTCAAAGAACCCAAAATAAATTCCAATTAATGATGAAATGGCCAACGTAACTATAAATATAATGTAATCCATAATTCCAAAATTTCCAGAATGATGGCTTTCGGTTGCGAACTCAGTTATATTCATAATTCAAATTTAATTATTTTAAAAAACAACACAAATCGAACAACAGATCTGTTGATACAGAACTATTACAATGAATCTTATTATTTGATTTTTAATACTGTGGCTTTTAGTCAATTAAATGAAGCGTATAGGTAATATTAGGTGGGGATGAAAAAAGCCAGAATAGTTCATAGAAAATAAATCTTTTAGAATAAAATTGAAACCACAAAGACAATTAAAAATTGTTATTAACATGTGATGAAAATTTATGAGCCAACCGTCGTTCATGCTTTACGTACAGATTGCTCTCATCTCACATCTCCAAACCCAACATCTTTAAAATAAACGCTAGTCATTGTTTTTAATTTGTCATTGCTGATCATTGTCTTTAAATATAGCAAATTGCAATAATGAAAAGATGAATAATAAAGATAGAGTATTCCATTAACCACAATAAATGTTACCAAATTTTGGTTTATTAACAGTCATACTGATATGCTTTCAGTGGCGGATTTATAGGGGAGGCAATGCATCCTCATTGAATTTATATTACGTACTAAGTAAATTGTTGAACACACGCTTATTTATAGGTGTAAATAAGTATTTTAAGAATTGGAAGTCTGAAACTAGTTTTTTGTACGAGTAAACCGTAAAATGCACTTTTACGATTCCAAAATTGTTAGTTAAGCAGGCCTTTTACTTCGGTCTGAAAGACCTAAGTATTGCATTCATGAGCTAAAAGTGAAATTTTTATTCCACTTTTTTGGCATTTCTCGTCGTTTTGGGACCTAATAATTCTAAAAACGCAAAAAAAAAATGTATGTCTGTCAAAAAAAACATCAAGTGTCTCAAAACAAGGAAATTTGCATATTTTTTGATTAAAAAACTTTCATTTTAAATGATTACGAGTAGGAAAATTGAATTTGGAAAAATCTTGATGGTCGGGATTGGTATGTAAGACCAAAATCTAGATTATTGCATTATAAGTTTGTCAAAAAAATGTTGTAAAGTGTGTCAAAAGAAGGATTTTTATTTATTTTTTTACCCAATTTTTGGAAACAAATAAAATTAATTATTTGTATGAAATGAAATTTTATTATTATTATTGAGAACTATGGCATTATAAGTTTGTCGAAAAAATGTTGTCAAGTGTGTCAAAAGAAAGATTTTTATTTATTTTTTACCCAATATTTTGGAAAAAAAATAAAACTAATTATTTGTTTGACATGAAATTTTATTACTACTATTGAGAATTATGGCATTATAAGTTTGTCAAAAAAATAATGTCAAATGTGTCAAAAAAATTCCATTTATTTTTTTAGATAAGTTTTTGGAAAAAAAATTTTGCTGTTTGTTTACGTAAATATAATTGAACATGGAAATATTTGAATTTGTTATAGTTTTTGAAATATATTTGGAAATATGAAAAAGTTTTAATTTTGATTTTGAAAGAATTTTCGGAATATTTTTAGAATTTTGAAAAATTTTAAATTTTATTATAATTTTTATAGTTGTGGAAAAAGTTTCAATTTTTGATATTGTTATAATTTTTGCAATATTTTTAGTTTTGGAAAAATTTAGAATTCTTAAGAATTTTCGGAATATTTTTAGAATTTAGAAAAAGTTTAAATATTTGATTTTTTTCTAATTTTTGGAATAGAATTTTAGAATTTGGAATTTTGAAAAAAACTAGAATTTTTGAATTTTATATATATATTTTTAGAATTTTGAAAAAAGTTTCAATTTTCGATTTTGTAAGAATTTTTGGAATATTTTTAGAATTTTGAAAAATTTTTAATTTTTGATTTTATTATAATTTTTAGAATTTTGGAAAAAGTTTCGATTTTTGATATTGTTATAATTTTTGCAATATTTTTAGAATTTTGGAAAAAGTTGGAATTTTGGAATTTTTAAGAATTTTTGGAATATTTTTAGAATTTAGAAAAAGTTTAAATAGTTGATTTTATTCTAATTTTTGGAATATTTTTAGAATTTTGAAAAAATTTTCAATCTTTGATTTTGTAAGAGTTTTTGGAATATTTTTAGAATTTTGAAAAATTTTTAATATTTGATTTTATTATAATTTTTAGAATTTTGGAAAAAGTTTCAAATTTTGATATTGTTATGATTTTTGCAATATTTTTAGAATTTTAGAAAAAGTTTGAATTTTTGAACTTTTAAGAATTTTTGGAATATTATTAGAATAAAGAAAAAGTTTAAATTTTTGATTTTATTCTAATTTTTGGAATATTTTTAGAATTTTGATACAAAAATAGAATTTTTGAATTTTATATATATTTAGAATTCTGAAAAAAGTTTAAATTTTTGATTTTGTAAGAACTATTGGAATATTTTTATAATTTTGAGAAATATTAAATTTTTGATTTTATTATAATTTTTACAATTTTGGTAAAAGTTAAAGTTTTTGATTTTGTTATAATTTTTGCAATATTTTTAGAATTTTTGAAAAAAGTTTTAATCTTTGATTTTGTAAAAATTATTGAAATGTTAGAATTTGGTTTGGACAAAGTGTGAATTTTTGATTTTATTTAATTTGTTTAATAAGTTTGGAATTTTGAAAGAAATATGAATATGTGATTTTGAAATATTTTCTCGAAACGCTAAATGAAGAGGTTTTTGAGTAGTATCGGAGTTAAGGAATGATTACAAATTTCATAAATTTTGAAAATTTAAATTTGAATAAACTTCATGATAAAACAACTATTTTTGTTTATCTGTTTTTAAAACCAGTAGGGACAAAGCCGGGTTTGTCAAATTCACATTTTTGGCCGGATCTACCGAAACTGGTTTTGTAAGCCTGACGTGGCACACGTGACAGACTTTGCACGTTTACAAATTTTCTTGAAATTGGCAGCAATTTTCCAAAATTAAATCAAAATAATTTTCAAAATTAAAAACATTAAATTAGATCTTCTATAAAATTCATTTTTGCACGATTTGTATATAAAGTTCAATTCCGCTCCCTGTTTTGCGGCAGCGGATTGCTTCTTTCACTCCCTGGGGATAAAAAATAACGAACCATGACAACAATGAAAAGTTTCATGGAAACAGAAATTTTTTACGATAAATTCAAACAAATTTGTATAAACACCGCCTACATTGATGAACATTATAAATTATAAATTTCGTCCTCTTTAAATGATTAGATTTAGTTTTTAATTACATAATTATATTGTTAATGTGCAAAAAATAGTATTTACACCTCGAGAGAAAGCAGAGAAAGCATGTCATCTCCCTGAGTGATATGAAGCTCTCAGGCTTTGTCCTCGGGCTCCAAACTCACCTCGGGATAAAAACATGCACTTCTCTCCCTTGGTGTATAATCTACTATCAAACATCGTTTCAATTTCAGTGTGGTCATTTTTGGTACGAAAATACGAAAGTTTTAATCCATTTTTTGGAAACTAGTCTTTGAAAAAAGCATAAGTATATATATAGACATTTTTTAAATGCTTGAGCGAATCTTTCCTGATATTTTGATACGGAAGTAATGATGCGATCACTAAAGTTTGAGTACTATGCGTTGTTTTTAAACTACTTAAATGTGATTGACTAAAATTATTCTTTTGTTTTACAAAATATCCTGTTGAGAATATAGAAGATAGAATACAGAATATATGATACACCCAATATTAGGAACAATTCTTTGTTGCAAAATTTAAATAATTAATCAGTAACCATTTGATATGAGACATGTGAGACATGTTAACTAACGAAAAACGTTTTTACCTCGCGTAGGAAATGCAATTTTTTCTATGATAGTATATATTATCGATATTTACTTTAAATTATAAAATAAGTTTTTGACAGCATCTCATTAAAAATTCATATTCTATTTTTTCATGGTTGCTTTGTTTAAAAACTTTGTAAAATTATATGAAAAGCCATAGCAACTACAATTTGTTATTCTTTTTACACTGTAGTTGAAAAAGAACCCATTTTCATAAGAAATTAAGCGTGATGAAAATAGAATTTCTATATGCTATCATAGAAAAATATTCTCTTTGCTTAAAGGGAAAACAATAGCGCTTTTGATTTCATACAAACGTTTAACAGAGGACTACTAGTTCGTTAATATAAAATATGAACATCAATATTAAAAAAAACAAATAAATAGAATTGTAGACTATACATCAAGGGAGATAAGTGCATGTTTTACTCCCGAGGTGTGTTTGGAGAGAGAAGACGAAGCCTGAGGGTTACATATCACTAGTTTTTATAAAATATTGTTTGAATTTATCATAAAACATTTCTGTTTCTATGAAAACTTTCATTGTTGTCATGGTTTGTTATTTTTTACTCCCTATGGAGTAAAAAATGCAATCCACTCCCCCCAAATAAGTGAGCAGAATTGAACTTTATATACAACTCGTGTAAAAAACTGTTTATATCTTTATCTGATTTAATAATTTTAAAACAATTGTGCTGTTTTAGTAAACCTCATAAACTAACCGACAACATTATGTACTTTATTTATAAATAAAGCACAAAATGGTCATTACAGGTCTTATTTTGTTTATTTTTATTTATTATTTGAAAGATTGAAGCTCGGTGGAAAATAGCAAAATTTAAAATTTGGACCTACATTGAATAGTAAACTGATGCTTAAATATGCAATGAATAAAAATAAAAGTGGGTAAAGCGAAATTAATACAAAAGAGTTTCTTAGAAAATTAGTAAACAGTATTTTGATAGAAGTATTTTAGAATGAGTAGCATCGATTTGTATCTGCCCAATTGGTGAAAGTCTTTTAGGGTGATAATGTCATTCACTTTTATTAGATGATTCATAAATAGTTATTGAGCTTTTGGTGCCAACTTTAGTCTATATATTAATTTTAACCGTTCAATCAATTTTTAAGGTACAATTGAACTTTAAGACTCATAACGTTTTCGATTCTTGATTTAAGTTTTGACCTGAGAGTGGACAAAACTTTTAAGGTTTTGCATTTATTCAGTTCTGCCTTTAAAATTCTAGAGATGTTTTGTTGTCGTTCAATTCAAGGCAACATTTTTGTACCCTTCTTAAGAAAAATAAAATTAGAGGGCTCCCAGTTTGATCTTCGGAGCCACGCAAAGAACATCTTGTCAAGTTAAAAAGTAAAGTAAAGTATAAAGACATAAAACATCAACAATGATAAACATTTTAATCATATAATATCCATCCGATCTTGATTTTGGTATCCATAATTGCTCTAAATAATATTAGGACTATGACTTGTTCAAACGAAGTCAGAACATTATTTATATTTTTTAAAGATGGATATAATGTAAAGTAAAATAATCATATCCAAACAAAAAAACATAATAGGTTATGTAATAGCTATTTATGTATTAAGGGCGTAAAGTAGGTTTTTTAGAGTGAAATTGTTGCTTGAGGCGTCAGCCGAGGGCAACAAACACTCGAAAGCAAAAAAGATAATTTATGTTCGAATTACATACAAAATTTTTGTATTAGTATGATTCTGTGTTATTTGCATAAATAAAACTACATACCTATATTTACAAAAAATCGTTTAATCCAAGTGGTTTTGCGTTTGATAATTATTTTTCTAAATTTCTATTGCAACCAATTTTTTTTTTTAAATTTCTATAATAATTAATTTAAAACGTTTTGTTTTTCAGTTGTATTTGATCTATCGCATTGTTAAGTACAAATTTGTCTACTCTAGTAAAATATAATTTTTTATTTGCCTACATAATAGATTGATACTTTATTGCTATGATTTGCGGCCGTAAAGTGTCACTTTTTAACCATACATTTTGTTGTCAAAGTTACGTCCAAAAAAGTAAAAAACATTTTTATTTGTTTAAATGTTATAAAAAATATAAATGTTTATCAAAGCAACCTTTAAATTCAAAATTTCATAATCCTATTAAAATTACTGTTATTATTTGTTGTCATAGTTATACAATTATTTTGAAAAAATAACAAATATTTTGTCAAAGGTTACTTGTTCAATATATTTTTATTTCAAAATTTATGCAAATTTATAGCTTTGATTAAGTTACTTTAAATACTTTGCTTGCGGCTGGCGCCTCGATTCGCAAACTCCTCATTCGTCCAAAATCTTTAGCTTTACGTCCTTGCATCATAATGTACTATTAGAAGATTGTTCAATTAAAGTAATTTTTTGCTTGTTATTTTTTTTCTAAATTTCTTTAGAAACCAAACAAATTTATTTAATTTTAATTGTATATTAAAATACTAACAAACCAATAGTACATTATGATGCAAGGACGTAAAGCTAAGGTTTTTGGACGTATGTGGAGTTTGCGAATCGAGGCGCCAGCCTAGATTTGTACCCTTATTAAGTCCAAGGCTTACGGCTTACGTCCGAGCATCATAGACTATTTTTTATTCTTTCTTTAAATCTCAATAAATTTGAACAGCTGTATTACTCTACATGTAATACACCCAGACAGTATCATTAATTATTATTGAGAGCAATGAACTAAAATTAAACGTTAAAATATCATTGACCAACTTTTAGCATACATAAAAAATTTTATGCCTGTTTCTTAAAATAAAGTCCGAGTTGCAACAAATTGGCAAATTATTAGCGGAAATCTTTATATAAGAATACTCCTACTTTTAGACAAATATTCGAAATAGTCAATCGTAACAAAACTAGGAGAAACGAAGATAGTGATGATAGAGCTACCATCACTATCTGCTGTTTATTCTAGAAGAACAGACAATGAAAATTGCCAATATGTTTACAAGATTTCATTCTTCAAAATGCATTCACAGAAGGTGAGATTGCATCTCTTGGAGATTTGAGTAACACAAATCCTAACAAATGACCAAGGACAACCAAGTTTACCGTATTCCCGAATTTGATCTGGGATACGCACCCGAAAATTTAATATAAATATGTACACTGCCATGGTCGATCAGAGACAAACCGAGATTGCATTTGACGACACAATATCTGGTTTGTTACCTTTATAGGCGACGAGTAGCCTCAAAGTCTTTTTCACCCCGACATGCATAGTTCTACAGTTATAATGATGTTCCCTGATTATTTCTGTAAGAAGAACGAACCTGCATCGACAATTGCGGCTTACTTAAAAAATTGCTTTGATGATTTTTAACATTTATAAACGTATGATGAATTATAATAAATTAGGTTCCTTATTCAATTATAAAAAGAACTGTTTGAGATGATACAGGTAATGAAGAAAAAAATACAAAATTCACGTCAAAAGAAACAAAAACTGAAAAACCCCAATGTACTAAAAAATATACCTATTTACATATATAAAATTTAATTATTTATTTTTTATTAATTAAAATTTTTCTATTTTATTTATTTATTTTGGAATTCTATTTATTTATTTTATTTATTATTTTAAAAAAATTTATTTATTTAATTTTAAAAGTATTTGTTTATTTAAATAATTTATCTAAAAAATTTATTTACTTATCAAAAAAAATTAATTATTTACTTGTTAAATTTTCTAATTAAAAAATTTTATTTATCTTAAAAAAAAAATTATACATTAATAAAAAAAATTATTGCATTTATCTAATAACAAGAAAGAATTTTTTTCATTTGATTTATTTTATTTATCTATTTTTTTAGAATATAAGATACTTCCCAGGTCAGAGCCGTAAAAAAAACTGTACGAAAAACTAAAGATATTGCACAAGAAGGACCGAAGAGAAAGATCGAACTCCTGATCTCTCCCCAGCAACGACATGTAGGTCTAGAATGAATATAGGTCTAAGATTCTAAAATCTACATTATAGTATCCTCCCGAATGATGAAAGAGACTCAGCATCTGGTTAAGATTCAGCCTAAACATCTGACTAACCAGACGCGGGAACTGCCTAAACTAATATTAATAAAAAAAATAAGAAGAAGAAAAAAAAACTTAATGCTAATATCGTTTCTGAGGGTAGATCACGAGTTCCAGTCCCCATATCCGGCCTCTTTACAAAATCTACTATTATTGATACGTCCAAAATAGCAGAAAAAAATTCAATAAATTATAAAATTGATGTAGGTATTAAAACATCCAACATATTACAATAACCAAAAAAAATCGTAATATGCGGATATTAAAAATTCAAAAAAAATATCAAAACAGTTTCGAAATATTAAAATATCAAAGAAAAATATTAAAATATGAAATTTTATTGCATATTATATAACGGGTTGCCGTTATGTAACCGGTTTTTGTTCGGCGCCACGTATAGAGATTGGACTTTTATAAAAATTATTCGGAAGCCTAATAGAAATTTAATAGAAACAATTTATAGATTGTAGAACTAGCTAACAGAAAAATAATTTAACAGTACAAAAAAAATTAACAAAAATCATATAAATTCAATCAAAAGCTTACATTAATTAATTGTTTTCTTCCAAATCCAGTCCTGTAGAACATATGTTGATTGTAGGCTGTTACAAATTGCACCCCATAATTCACTTATTCAAAAATCTGAAGCGTCATCCATAGACGCTTTGTAGAATACAATATCCTATGTTAATCACTTCAAGATGAACAAAAGCAAAAGGTGAACCACCAATACAATCATAAATATAAGAAACATATCTATCAAATCAACTCTTTATGTTGCAATAAAAATACTATGATGTATCAAACACTAATTTGTATATATATATATATATATATATATATATATATATATATATATATATATATATATATATATATATATATATATATATATATATATATATATATATATATATATATATATATCAGTGTTGCAAAACGAAAAAAAAATTCGTAACGTCATGGGTTTCGTTTTTATAACAGTATATTTATTTTTTCGGTACGTTATTTCGTTATGAAACAGAAAAATATTATATTTTATTATGTTATAACGTTATAATTATGTTATTTTAAAATTAAATGTAATGTTTAAAAGATTAGTTTTAAGCATTACATTTAATTTTAAAATAACGTAACTATAACATTATACTTAAATGTACAAAAATCGAAAATCTCTGATGAACAATTATAAAATTATTAATTTTTAAACTAAATAATTAAATATATTAAAAAAAATTTGACTCATTTCAAATTCTTTAATTTTAATTACGACACCTTTTATTATTCACTATTGTTATATATAAAAAACAATTAAAAAACAATAATTTTAAAATTTTTAAGTATATATGTTTTTTATAATTCACACTACTATAGTTTCGATCTCGTGGAGATCATCAACGGGCGTAGATATGTAACTGACGTAATTAAAATTAAAGTATTATACAATGTATTATTCACGTCACTCCGACGAATATTTTGAAATCATTTCAAACTAAACATTATTAATTTTTATCAAAACTAAGCAAACTTTTCAGGAGTTTTCACAAATCTGATAGTTTGTTTATAACTATTAGAGTTGCTTTTAATACATCTTCACATTGATTTCTCTGCCAGCATAAAAATATTCTTTCTTAAAATTATTCAAAACACCTGTGATTTAGAAACGGCTACTACAGACTTGAAATTATTTAAAATAAACTTAAAATTGTGCAAAATTTTAGAACTACCAAAATCTGTAGTTTAAGCGTCCGCAAAAATTGATAAAGAACAGATAAGTTGGATTTTATTCAACCGGTTTTTGCGTTTTGATTTTCATCAATACAATGGTTTTAAAGATTTGTCTTCCAGAAATGACTTTTTTTACAATAGCTTTATACCGGTCCCCCAACAAACGTAACCCAAACTTTTTTAATATACTGACAAAAATTATGGACGAGATTAGAGCAAAGTCCCCTAATTGTGAAGTTATCGTTACCGGTGACTTCAACGTCCACAACAAATCATGGTTGGAATTCTCCAAATCGACCAACGATGTTGACAATAGTGGAAAACTGGCAGAAATTTTTGCCGCGTCTCAGGGCCTATTCCAAATTGTTAAAAGCCCGACTTTCACTCCCCGTAATGGCGGTGATAATAGTTTTCTACTAGATCTCTATCTTACCACAATGCCAGATATTACGAGTGTCGATGTTGCGAAAGGTAGTATTGGAAATTCTGATCATTATTTAATCTAATCAGTTATCAAAACTGATTTACTTAAAACTACAGCTCCCAAACCCCGTAAAATATTTCACTACTCAAAAATGGATAAGAGTGGTCTTCAAAATTTTTTCCATGGTTTCCCTTTCGACCGTCATTGTTTTTACACTGACAATGTAAATGTTTCTGCTCAAAACTTTACAGAAACCATCCAATTTGCTATCAATAAATTTGTCCCTTTCTCCATAGTAAAACCCAAACAAAAATACTTGTATTCGAAAGCTGCCAAAACGGCACTTAGAAACAAACGTAGATCATTTAATATTTGGATTCATAACAAAACTCCCACTAATCGATCCCAATATCTAAAGGCCAACAAAATATCTAATCATATTATCTCAAACGAAAAGTCCGAAATTGACAGAGCGAAAGCCTCAAAACTTACGTCTATGTCTGTTTCTGACAAGAGTTTCTACAGTGCCATTAATTCTTTAAATTCCGGTACATTCAGGTTTCTATTCCCCCTATTATTGATGGTGATTTAATCGTCAATGATCCCGCAAGAAAAGCTAACTTGTTCGCTGAACGCTTTGCTCTGACCTCCACTGTTTTGGAAACTCCCAAAGAAATACCCCAAATCCAGTCTTCAGGAGTTAATATGAATGAACTTCACTTCAAACCCAAAATAGTCGCTAAACCTTTAAAGGGGTTAAACATCAACAAAGCATCAGGAATGGACAATATTCCACCCATTATTTTAAAAACCTTTTCCAAAGAACTTGCACCAACTTTAACTAAAATATTCTACCAATCCTACAAATCTGGTATATTTCCCTCGTGCTGGAAGTTGGCAAATGTCCAGCCCGTCCCCAAAAAGGGACCAAAATCCGATATCTCAAATTATAGGCCAATAGCTTTACTATCGGTCCTATCCAAAGTCTATGAGCATTATATTAATACACATATTTCAAAATTTCTGGAAGAAAATCATTTAATATCCGACAGCCAATACGGTTTTCGAAACAAAAGATCAACTACCGATCTATTAAACTATGTAGCGCATTGTTGGAACAGCATACTTGATAAAGGTGGTGAAACATACGTTATCGCTTTAGACATCTCCAAGGCATTCGATCGAGTCTGGCATGCCAACTTAATCAACAAGCTCGTTGCGTACGGTTTTCATCCCAATGTTGTGAAGCTGATTCAAAATTTTCTATCCGACCGATACATTTCGGTAACCTTAGACGGATATTCTTCTGAGTCTAAACTAATTGACGCTGGTGTACCCCAAGGCTCAGTATTGTCCCCAACCCTATTTTTGATTTATATCAACGAATTGTTGAAAATCACCAGCAACCCAATAAATAGTTTTGCAGATGATAGTACTCTGCACAAGTCG
This sequence comes from Diogma glabrata, assembly GCA_963693315.1. Classification (NCBI taxonomy): domain Eukaryota; kingdom Metazoa; phylum Arthropoda; class Insecta; order Diptera; family Cylindrotomidae; genus Diogma; species Diogma glabrata. The sequence continues at coordinate 96,706 of CAVNZG010001599.1, forward strand.
TTCGAGCCCCTTCCTTCAAAAGGTAAAATGCACGAACGAATTAATCCTGCCCGGAGAGACGCTGCCATAAACGTGAACAAAGACCTGAATAAAGTCGCCGACTGGGGTGACCAAAACCTTGTCAATTTCAACTCCACCAAAACACAGCTGTTGATTGTTTCCAGATTAAAGACCGAGTTCCCCAAAGATATTTTATTTAGTATGTGTGATGAACCAATAGGTGAATGTAAAAACATTCGTTTATTGGGTGTCACAGTTTCAAATGACCTACTCTGGATCATGTAATGGCGATGGCAAAAAGCGCGTCTAAAAAACTCGGCCTCCTAAATAGATGCAAAAAATTTTTCACTCCATACCAATTGCTCCATGTTTATAAGTCCTATATTCGTCCCTGTATGGAGTACTGCTGTCAAGTTTGGGGTGCTGCCTCTGTTTCCATCTTGGCCCTCTTGGACTCTGTTCAAAAGCGAGCTATACGAATTGTAGGTGATCGAACTTTGACATCAAAACTTGATTCCCTACAACATCGTCGCACTGTTGCTGACCTCGTTGTTTTTTACAAATATCGTCATCAGCAGTGCTCAGATGAAATCAGCGGCATCATGCCTCAAACTTATTCTTACCCCCGTTCCACTCGGCAATCGGCTGCCGCAACCAGTGAAACGGTAAAGATCCCGCGCTGTCATACTGGCAGATCGCAGAGAGACTTCTTTGTCCGAACTGCGTACAAATGGAATAGTTTGCCGGAACACTTAGTCTCAGGTGGCTTCAACCCACAGATGTTTAAAAAAAGCGTTAATCTACACCTCAGAACGCCAGTTGTTGTGGGACCCAGGTCTAGACCTAGATCTTAAAAGGTATTTATGTGTTGTTGTGACACATATTCTAAACCCTATTACACAACACATTTTATTTAAAAAAAAAAAAAAAAATATACATAATTATAAAAAAAGTCACCCGAAAAACGAAATAAAATATTGACGTTATCGTTACGTTTTACGTTATTGTAACGTAGTTTAATTTTTAAAACGTTATGAACGTAATTATTACTAATAACGCTATTTCATTTCGTTATTTCGTTTTTGTGTTACGTTACGAGTAACGTTTTGCAACACTGATATATATATATATATATATATATATATATATATATATATATATATATATATATATATATATATATATATATATATATATATATATATATATATATATATATATATATATATATATATATATATATATATATATATATATATATATATATATATATATATATATATATATATATATATATATATATATATATATATATGTATGTTGCGCGGTGAAATAAAACTATCACGTTTAAATATTGATGACTGATGACGAACTATATTTGTAGGCGCTAATTTACAAATTTAGCTCAACATACTTTTCATATTCAACTTCTCGGTTTGAACACAATTTCTGGTATCCAATTAATATTCATCCATTGTATTATTTTTCTCAGCCAATTTGTCAATTCAATTTGTTTCAATAACTGGAATGGTAAAACAACAAACACGCTCATATTTATATATATACAAAAAAATGTTGTTCAAAGCCAATTCAAAATGTTGAAATTTGTTTGGATCACTTGTTTGATTTTAAACATTGATACCAGTTAATTTTACAAAATAAATCAAATCAAATGAGAACACAAAAAAACACTTTAAGAACACGGGTTTAGCAGTAAGATTTTTTCTTAGTTTCTTTAAATTATTTTAATTTCCATACTTCAACATATCAAAACTTTTGCTCCACAAATTTCAAAAGCTTGCTCTATATACACAACTCAAAAATTTTGTATATAATGAATTATTCAATATGAACGGATTAAATTCACTTTTTCGATTCGATTCTTCTCTTATTCACTTCTGATTGGAAATGTATTGTTGACCAAATAAAAATAACAAAATAATTGTACCTCTATTATCAGAGAAATTATTGTAAACAATTATAATTATTAATAATTCAATATGAATAAATACTTTTTTTTATCACAACAACCTAATTAGTTGATTTAAATTTACATAATGATCTTTTGATCGATTTGATTCGGAATATATCTAAAATCTTTCAGTGTTTTGTTTCTTTTTCTTGTTTCTTCCTCGTTTAAAAATTATACATTTAAACTTCTATATTTCATCTGATCAAACAACTTTTCTAAAACTCAATAAATTTGAACAGCTGTATTACTCTACATGTAATACATCCAAACTAAAATTAGAATTATAAGACACTAGAAATAAATGTATTCATATAAGTGCCGACAGTCGACACAATTGAATTTAAATGTATTCAATTGAATAGAATGAAAAATTGCTTTGAAAAGTGAAAGATCTGTAACAAATGTTTTATCTTAATCCCGGTCGGTTGGGGAATCGAACCCAAAGATCAGAGTTTCTGATCAGAGTTTATGGTTAACCATTTAACCAACTCGACGAGCGACGAGATAAAAATTTGTTTTTGGACGATCGACTTAACATCACAATTATTTTTAAGTCATTTTTAGTGTCAATTTTTGACTTATTTTTTTATTCCACGAACACGTTTTAAATGAAACAAACACAATTTTTATATCGTCGCTGGTCGAGTTGGTTAAATGGTTAACCATAAACTCAAACCAGAAGGACGCCGGTTCAATTCCGGACCGGAATTGAGATAAAACATTTGTTACGGATCTTTCGCTTTTCAAAGCAATTTTTCATTCTATTCAATTGAATACATTAATTTCTAGTGTCTTATAATTCTAACTACATAATGGTTACATCCATTGCTATCGCATAGATAAAAATCTTAATAACATTTTGAAACTAAAATTAAACGTTAAAATATTATTGACTAACTTGTAGCATACATAAAAACTTTTATGCCTGTTTCCTTCTAGAAAGAAAAAACCCGAGCTGCAGCAAATTTGCAAATTATTAGCGAAAAGCTTTATATAAGAATATTCCTACTTTTAGACAAATATTCGAAATAGTCGATCGTTACAAACTTTTCTCTTCAACATTTTTCACGAACCTCCCATTTTTTGTTTTTCCATTTTTCTCGCCAACTGTTTGTAACGTCCGTGGTATTCGCCTAAGCAATAATAAAACCAATTCATCTTCTTTTTCTAATTCAATAAAAATTTATTTCCATAATTCCAGTTCATTCTTACATTAATAATAATTTCAAATTTTCCAACGGTCAGTTCAATTTCGAATTAGATTTATAAAAATAAACGAACGCACCAATTTTATTTTCAATTTTAATGAACAGAGATTTATTACTCAGTTTTGCTCAATCTTCGTTTCTCATTTTTTTCATTTAGAAAATGTCTGAAAAAAAATCACATTTTTTTTGACAGATTTTGAATGTTAAGTTTCTAAAAATTCCATTCCATGTTTGCTTATCAAACAATTCGATTTTGGATAGTAGAAAAGTTTTACTTGTTTTTTAATTCTTCTGTGTAAGAAAAATGATAAAAAAAGAAATAGCTTCCATAAGTAATTCATGATAATTGTTTTTATTGTTTTAATAATTAAAGTTATTGAAAAAAAAAAGAAAATTTTTAAATTAAACTAATACATCCAGTGTTATTATTATTTAATTTTGGGGTTGGAAACAATCCATGGACGCAGGAAAACTATAGTAAAAGCTGTCATCAAGGTAGTCATGCCAAGCATGACCACATGAAATCTTTGGTCAATTACAAGAGAAATTTTCATTGATGATTGTTACTGTTACTCATCACTATTGCCATTATTATTCACCGTTACCTGTTACAATTTGGATGATTCGAGGTAAATTAGATAACTGTTACGAAAGTGGTAATTGATGATTGTTACTATCAATCGGCATTGTAGTCATTGTTGATGTTATCTATTTACAAATTAATATTCTTATGTTGGATATCCAAGTATTGATGCTGTTATGGAAATCATCGTGCATGATCATTACTAACATTAATCACTGGCGATATCATTAATGCTGTCGTTTGGAAGGAATAAATTGTTCCAATATAGTTTGTTTACGTTAATGCCGTGGAGAAGATTGTCGTATTCTGGCTATTGAAGAAGCGTCCTGGTGAAGCATATCGTCATTCACCGTTGTTAACCTGATTAAAGTGAAACCTGGAAAGATTGAATGGTGTATGGTAAAAGAATACTAGCAGTATCAAGGATCTGGAAGACAACCAATTAACAATTTCTCTTTATTTGTGAGTAATTTCTATTGTACATTATTAATACTAGATATTAGATTTTTTTTTATTATTATTCTATGTTAAGGTAAATCGACCTATTTTAAGAGATTCCTAACTCTAGATTAGTGTGGGGATGATTCACGATTCCGTTTACAATTTTTTTCTTTTGAATAATTTTAGTGAAAAGTCCAAGCCATTATAAAGTGGCAAAACAATAACCTGGCGCCGAAACAGGGACCTTTTGGCGCGAGTTTCGCGTAAAAATTTATATAAATAAAATAAACTGGGCGTTGGTCAAACCAGTTTCGATTTTTTCCGGTATTTGTGGTTGTTGTCAACCAAGTTTTTTATTATTATTTTTAGGCGCAAAAGTGTTTGAAAAACTTTTGAGTTTACAAAAATAAAAACCGGTTTAGTTGGTTTAACTTTAACTGATCCGGCTCCATGAAATTCTAATTTTTTGGGTGTGGTAGTAAACCAGTAGGGTCTGGTTTTTTCTTAAATTTTAGTTTTTTTTTGATATTGTTTTGGAAATAATTATCCACTGAGGTTAGATAGTTTTAATTACATATTTTCATGGAAAATTTACATTGTAAATAAAAGGGACTTTATCGATTTTAGTTTTTTTGGATATTGATATTGTATTCTGGGAAAATTCTTTTTAGGTATTAGGTCGGTGTCAACGGTTGGGTTGATTTTGGAATTTGTTTCAATAGATGTGAAGAGAAATTGTATTCTGCTCTCGCATTAACCTTTTTAGTCTTTGAGTTCTTATGTAGAACCAGCGATAAAAATACAATATTCTAAAGATTAAATTCGGCTTCTAACATTTAATTTGTTTTTTTACAATAGTGTAGAATTGGCTCTTAACGAGTATTACACTGTTATTTGGATTAACACTATATTTCTCAAAAATGCACACAATCAGGAATTTTGGCTCGTTTAGGAGCAAACGTCGTCCGGGGCCAGGAGAGTTGGGTCAAGCAGCGGTCAAGCCAGGGGTGAACGAAGTGGATGACGTTATGCATGAGATCATGAGTGGAGTTATGAATGTGGTGAATGAGATGGAGAAAGTAAAAATGAATGTGGAAATGAATGAGAGAAGGAAGGAAATGTATGAGGAGTTAATAAACGATATAGTGTTAGAGCAATATGATGTAATGATGGATGTAATAATAGGTGAGATTGCAGATGAGGTAGTGCATGGAGTGGAGGAAGTGAATGAGATGAATGAGGAGTTGGTAGGAGAAGTGGTAGTTGATGAAGTGAATGAGTGTGTGGATGAAGTGATGGATGCGCGAGAGAGATATCGCTTGAGGAGGCTGGAGAGGGACAGGAGAAGGTGGAGAGAGAAGAAGAACAGGAGGAAGGTACAGAAGGCGGCGTGGTTGGAAGAAGAGGTGGAGTTCTCTTCAGTCATGCACGCTTATGCGGAGACATTGGCTGAGGAGAGCGCCATCTTCGAATCCAACCACAGGAAGGAGAACCCTCGACGGTGGTTGGGACCACAAGTGGCCCCGGGAAATTGTGTGCATATTTGAAAACTTTTATTTTTTTTTGTATTTGGGAAAAAAAAACCGATTTGGGTCCACATTTTTTTTTATGAATTTTTTTTTGGTGGTACTATTGTAGTTTTAATTGTAAATAGTTGTATATAGTAGGTTAATTGTTGTAGAATTGTACATATTTGTACATATTTTGTACATAGGTAGCGGTTGTAGTGGTTTGAGTAGAATGTTATGTTACAATATCGAAATATTTATTTCTTGGCGAGATGAAATTTAGAAACCAAACCGATGAAACGATTTGGCCATTTGAACTTTTTGTGTGTAGCGGTGGCAAATATTTATACATTAATAAATTAGATCTCGAATCTGATGCTCGTTTTAACGATGCATTTTGGCCTGCGTGAAATACATACATGATTTTAATTTCTTTACCACTAATGGCTATAATCGGTGAAAATCTTGTTTTGGTTGTAGTAGATTCGAACTATTTTTAATTTCGATGAAAATATTGTACATTCCACTACAGTTGAGCGTTTGTTAGAATTAATTGAATGTTTTTTTTGGTTGGTAATTTTTTTGTTGTTGTATAATGATTACAAGTGTGTAATTAATAAATCTTTCCAGCGGTACCTCTAATAAAGGATCCATGGAGCTTATCTCCTTAACATAATTATGTTCTTAGATCGCCTCTGGCCTTAGGTCATGCGATCGAAGTTCATTGGTTTCTTCTTTTCATTTCAGAAGGAGTTTTCTGGTGATAAGGGGATGACTACTGCTAGTCTGAACTTAGGTGCAAACCAGTAGTACCATTCCCTGCACAGAAGCTTCTTTAACGAAATGAAGAGGAGAACCAATCTATTTTTTTATCAGGATCGAGGCTTCACCTCACACAACTTCAAAAAATTTTTTCCACTTTTACATTTAGCTTGCAATAGACAATTTCCATGGAGTTTTGGGATTTGAAGTCTGGTGTTCGGGAGCGTTCTTCGACTATGGCATTAGTTTAATGATAATTTATTTTTAGGTAGAACAACCGCAGCTGGGTCAGTAGAAATGGGCCTAGGGTCTAATCGTGACAGTTGCGATTGTTTTTGTTAGGTTGGGGAGATACTGTTCTGTAGAATCTGGTCGTTAGGGGCTTTTCTAGTCGGTTCTCACATGCATTGTTGGAGTGGGCTCGCGAACGCGATAATTCAAATACTAAATAAAATGGATATTGTAACCATACTTACTTTTATGTTGTCTCCAGACGAATCTGAATTTGGGAATCTCTTATCTATATATTAAATAAAAAAATAAATTAAATCAAAACAATAAATTTTTGAGAATAAATAAAAATTTTTATTAAATAAATTAAATTTTTAGGAATAAATAATTTTAAGTAAATACAAATTTTTCGTAAATAAGCAAATACATCCAGATTTAAATAAATATTTTTTATTTTTTTTAAAAAAAATAAATAAATATTTTGAAGGTAGGACGGTGCATCCAATAAATAAGCATTTTTTTTAAAATATTTTTATTTTTAAATTTAAATAAATGAATATTTTCCCCTAGGGGTGCTATCGTCAATAAATAATTTTAGGCACTTATCATTCTGAATTTCAGCATATCTGAAATTTAATAAATAAATTATATTTTACATATACAATATTTTAGAAATTTTTGTGAAAGGTGAAGTAACATTGAGTGCAACCATAAGTTCGTTCGTTCTTTTAGTAAAATTTGGTTTTTACAATATTTTTGTGGTTTTTTTGAATTGGGCGTTCGTTGTTTTTTCCGTTTCTGCGTTTTTCATTTTTTTTTCCATTGTACTGGCTACATTTTTTTTGGGGGAATTGGTTTTGATATTGTTGTCGTTTGCGAGTAAATAATTTTTCAGGTTTTACCATCAAAATGTCAAACCAAATAGACGTTGACCATCCGTTCTATGGTCTGGAACCCAGCGAACTGCTGGTCGAATGTTTGGTTCGGGGTGTGAATTTCGGGGGGGCCGATTGGGCAGAGGAACTGCGAAACCATGCAGATCATGGGTCAGTTCCAATAACAGTGTCTCATGCGAGAGATTTGATAGAGGAATCTCAAATGGTGGTGCAGGCAGCACAACTTATTTTAAATCAAGTACGACGACTTCAGTCACCGATTGATCAGACCCTCTTGGATGGTTTGGCGAATCGAGTGTTACATTATACGGGTAGGATGAATAGGTTGGGTCCTCGCAATGACTTGCAAGAAGCCCGCACCTACGCTATCTCACAATTGTCACGCGCTTGGAGTATAATAGGATCATTATCAACACGTCCAATTATGCAGAGTAAACCAGGAGTGTCATCTGCTCCATCTGCTTCACCTGCCTTTCAACCAGATGAGAGATCCACACCGATCCCAGTACGGCCAATATCGGAAACAATACATAGTCTGAATCGTCCAAACCAGCAACAACAGAGACGGTCAGATCAAGCACCACCGGCTTATTTCCAGCAATCGGGTTTGAGAGCCGAGGACTTTGCAATACCACAATTGGGTCCATCACTCCCATCTGAACACACACACAATAATCCAGCATTGGTACAACCACAATTGAATTATCCATCAGTACCACAGGTACAACCACTACCAATATATCCACCAGCTCCACTAACAGCACCACCACCATACAACCAACCTCCTCAGGTATGGCGTGACGCGGCTCCAGCGTTAGCACCAGTGGAGTACCGAGGGGTTCGTGGGAACAATTTGAGTCGGTATGACTCAAATTGGGTTCCAACCTTCACAGGGGATGGTCACTCTCCTGATGTTCATGAGTTTATTCATAGAGTAGAGGCGGCTGCCAGAAGAGACCGTGTGTCATGGGACGACCTTAGGTCTATCATACCACGGTATCTTAAAGCAGCGGCCGACAGATACTATTTGAATTTAACTCATGAATATGAGGTGGTGACTTACCCAGTGCTAAGGGAGGGACTCCTACAGACCTTCGGTACGCTCACTGATGATAAGGCGATCTTGCGAGTTCTTCTGAACCGCAAACAGAAATCAAAGGAGAGCGTATACGAGTATCTGGTGGAGATTGGTTCGTTAAACCGTCGCTTAGCACGTCCATTTGCTGACCGTGAGATGCTGGAGATTGCTCGGGAGGGACTGAGTGTGGAGCTTAAGAATGCTACACTAGCAGCAACAATACATTCTATTGATGAACTTCGGACTTTATGTCAGAAGTTTGAACGTTTGTGGTCCACACCAGTTCCGACCAGAACATCAAACTTAAGAATTAGCGAGCTACAGCAGATGGATGATTATGAGGCGGTAGTTGAACCAGAACAACATGGATATATTGAAGCGATGGAGTCAGCACCGAGACGGATATTGCAGCGACCTGGCATAACATCGGATAACATTCAACCTGGTCCATCAATATCCAGACAACCAATAGTATGTTTTAGATGTGGAGTCAACGGTCATCGAGCTCCTGAGTGTTCTAAGAATCGGATAAAATTATATTGCTGGAAATGTAATAAACCGGATGTAATTTATGCAAATTGTTCATATTGTCACCCGTCGGTAAACTACCGTCCGAGAGTACATGCTTCGGGGATGGTACCCTCGGTTCAACATCCAATGAGCCCGAAGAAATCGACGAGAGATGGGTCCAGGGTTCAGGTCCCTGTTTCGGCGCCAAGGTTATTGTTTTGCCACTTTATAATGGCTTGGACTTTTCACTAAAATTATTCAAAAGAAAAAAATTGTAAACGGAATCGTGAATCATCCCCACACTAATCTAGAGTTAGGAATCTCTTAAAATAGGTCGATTTACCTTAACATAGAATAATAATAAAAAAAAATCTAATATCTAGTATTAATAATGTACAATAGAAATTACTCACAAATAAAGAGAAATTGTTAATTGGTTGTCTTCCAGATCCTTGATACTGCTAGTATTCTTTTACCATACACCATTCAATCTTTCCAGGTTTCACTTTAATCAGGTTAACAACGGTGAATGACGATATGCTTCACCAGGACGCTTCTTCAATAGCCAGAATACGACAATCTTCTCCACGGCATTAACGTAAACAAACTATATTGGAACAATTTATTCCTTCCAAACGACAGCATTAATGATATCGCCAGTGATTAATGTTAGTAATGATCATGCACGATGATTTCCATAACAGCATCAATACTTGGATATCCAACATAAGAATATTAATTTGTAAATAGATAACATCAACAATGACTACAATGCCGATTGATAGTAACAATCATCAATTACCACTTTCGTAACAGTTATCTAATTTACCTCGAATCATCCAAATTGTAACAGGTAACGGTGAATAATAATGGCAATAGTGATGAGTAACAGTAACAATCATCAATGAAAATTTCTCTTGTAATTGACCAAAGATTTCATGTGGTCATGCTTGGCATGACTACCTTGATGACAGCTTTTACTATAGTTTTCCTGCATCCATGGATTGTTTCCAACCCCAAAATTGAATAATAACACTGGATGTATTAGTTTAATTTAAAAATTTTCTTTTTTTTTCAATAACTTTAGTTATTAAAACAATAAAAACAATTATCATGAATTACTTATGGAAGCTATTTCTTTTTTTATCATTTTTCTTACACAGAAGAATTAAAAAACAAGTAAAACTTTTCTACTATCCAAAATCGAATTGTTTGATAAGCAAACATGGAATGGAATTTTTAGAAACTTAACATTCAAAATCTGTCAGAAAAAAAATGTGATTTTTTTTCAGACATTTTCTAAATGAAAAAAATGAGAAACGAAGATTGAGCAAAACTGAGTAATAAATCTCTGTTCATTAAAATTGAAAATAAAATTGGTGCGTTCGTTTATTTTTATAATTCTAATTCGAAATTGAACTGACCGTTGGAAAATTTGAAATTATTATTAATGTAAGAATGAACTGGAATTATGGAAATAAATTTTTATTGAATTAGAAAAAGAAGATGAATTGGTTTTATTATTGCTTAGGCGAATACCACGGACGTTACACCATGAATTCAAGGTAAAAATCAAGATATTTACCCTTGAAATCACAAAAACGTCGTCACCCCCTCTACGTCAGAAACCATCGAACTACTTCCCACAACTAATCTGTATCTGGGATCGAGTTATCAATGGTGACCAACGCCAGGGTCGATGATCAATTTCAATACTCATGAAGGTCCTAGGAACTATCAGTGAGCGCTGAAACAGACCATCCATCCATCTAACGTCAGCACCATTGAAACCTCGATACAACCAGTAATATAAGAGCTGAAGATGTGAACCCCAGAGACGACAACCAGCCAGAGGAACTACCCTACCTAACGAAAAGACATCATTCCCTGATGTCTTTCGCGTGATGTACTCCAAGATTCTTACCGCTCATATCTATGCACTCATAAAGTACATTTCCAATCTTAGTCTTAATCATTGCAGGTAAGAACTTTGGAGCCAATTTTGCCGAGAATTTTTTGGTAGCGTCACTCAAATGATGTTGCCGTACAAACACACGTTGTTGTGGTTGAAAAGTCCGTAGTTTAGAACGCAGGTTGTACTGATGTTGCGATTTCTTGAAAGCTGCCTTTAAATTTTCTTGAACCCGGTTCCTGAGCAAGGTCAAATGATCAGAGCGTTCCAATTCCTCACCATCGTCCTCACCAAGCTGGTGTAGTGATCTCAACAAATGGTAAGTATTTCCATCCGAGATTGGATGTTGACCAAATAATAGATAGTACGGTGAGTACTTGGTAGCAGAATGTACTGCAGCCCGCAGTGCATATGCGATTTCACCAATTTGTGAATCCCACTTGGTATGTTGACCCTTTATGAACGCTCGAATTGCTGCAAGTACTGACCTATTGACCCGCTCTGACGCGTTACTTTGAGGACTATAGACACCGGTCCTAATGTGTTTAATGCCGAAATCTGACAAAAGACTCTGAAAGTTCCTACTAGTGAACTGTTTGCCATTGTCACTGTGTAGAAACTCTGGTACCCCATATGTAAGAAACACTTCATTCCTTAGAAAAGCATTCACCTTCGGTGAAGTTGCGTTTCTAAGTGGTTTCAGTAGTACAAACTTCGTAGCATGATCCAGAACTATCAATAACACCGTATTCCCAAGTGTAGAACGAGGGTACGGTCCCAAAAATCTATATAGACTCTCTGCCATGGACGTGCTGTTTCGAATTGATATTGCATCGGAGGACGCAATATCTGATTCGTGGCTTTTGTTTGTTTACATGTGTCGCAGGACACAACATAGTTGTGTACCTGTGACGCCATGCCCGGCCAATAATAAAGACGTCGAAGTAATTCTAAAGTCTTTTTAACACCTCCATGAGCAGCAGTACTATCATCGTGATGTTTCTGAATCATGTTGGAAGTCATCGGTTTTGGTACCCAGAGTTTCCACACAGGAACATCGTTGGGTATTGCATCAGATCTTGGCTCAATACGTATGTATAGCTTATCATCCACGACTTTAACTGATGGAAAGTCCTTTGGAGATGATTGAACTTTAGCTATCATATCCGTATATTCCTTGTGCCGATAACCTTCATTGTCGATTTTGATGTCGTTAATGTGATGTGTTAATGCTTCCGTCAATTCTTCGTGTGTATCGTCATAAAGACGAGATAGAGCATCAGGGACTATGTTTTGGGTACCTTTTTGGTGGACAATGGTAAAATCCATATGTTGGAGTTTTAGGCTCCACCTAGCCAGACGACCACTCAAGTCTTTCTGTGACATAAGCCACTTCAGACTTGAGTGATCAGTCACAATTGTAAATCGGTGACCTTCAACATAGCCCCTGAATTTCTTCACACTCAGAATTGCCGCAAGACATTCAAGCTCAGAAACTGAGTAATTCCTCTGAGCTTTATTTAGTTTCTTCGACATGAAGGCTATCGGACACTCTTGTCCGTCAGTATCAACCTGATACAACACACTACCTACCCCTGTCAGACTTGCATCGCATCTAATAAAGAACTCTTTATTATAGTCAGGGTTTACTAATACCGGTGCTGTAGTCAGCAATCGTTTTAAATTTTCGAAAGCAGCTTGCGCTTCTAATGTCCATTTCAATTTCCCCGAACTCTTCTTTAATAAATCTGTAATTGGTGATACCACGCTTGCATAATTTGGTATGAAACGTTGGTACCAACCAGCCATTCCCAATAAACGTCGTATCTGTTTAACTGTAGATGGAGCTGGATACTCTGCTACAGCTCTTACCTTGTCAGGGTCTGTTCGAAGACCATCTTCACCAACCAAAAATCCCAAGTATTTCACCTCTCTCAGAACAAATTTACTTTTCTTGAGGTTTATTGTTAACCCAGCCGCTCTTAACAATGAAGAGACTTTGGACAGCAATTCCATATGTTCCTGGAACGTGGAAGAGACTACCAATAGATCATCCAAATAAACAAAGACATTTTCGTGATATTGATGTGGTATCACTTTGTGCATTAGCCGACACATTGTCTGGGGAGCATTGCACAATCCAAAGGGCATAACCCGGAATTGATACAATGGACGACCAGGCACTGTGAAGGCTGTCTTGTCTCTAGATGCTTCTGCCAGAGGAATCTGCCAGAAAGCATCTTTGAGATCAATACTTGAAATGTACTTTGTGCTATTTAGACGACCTAGTAAGCCATCAATCAAGGGAAGTGGGTAAGCGTCCTTTTTAGTTAGTGAATTGACACGACGGCTATCAATACATAATCTGTTTTTACCAGATTCTTTTTGTACCAGAACCACTGGCGAGCACCACGAACTGTTAGACTCTTCGATCACGCCCATTTGAAGCATTCGGTCGAGTTCGGCATAAACCTTTAGCTGAACAGCCGGCGATGTGGGATAGTGCCTCTGTTTAACAGGTGCACTATCACCAACATCGATGACATGTTCAACCAAAGAAGTCTTTCCGAGCCCAGACACTTCAAATGACGGGAAAGAATCCTTGATCATATCCAGTTCATGTTGCTGATCAGTGGTGAGGTTGTGTGTATTTAAAGTTATTGGCTCTGTACGAGTCAGTTCACTAACAAAAGAAGGAACAATACCAAATTTCTCCCAGAAATCTATGCCCAGGTAGAGCTCTTCTCGTAATCCAGGGACTATATGGAACCGCATTGGTTTAGTGGAGCCATTCACAGTTATTGGAATTTCGATGTAACCCAAAATTTTATTTGCAGTACCATCCGCCATACGAATACACGAAGTGTATTTACAGTAGGTTGTACCTGATGATTCCAATAATTCCAAGGAATTTCTTCCAAGTATTGTGATTGACGCTCCACTATCCAATAGTCCTGAAATATGTTTGTCCAAAATTTTTATTGTTAGTCGCGGCCGAGGATCCTTTGTTTCTGAAAGGATAGATGAAATACAAGCTTTACGAAATAATTTCCTCATCCTCCAATATCTGATGTTACGTTCAAGACGTCTAAAATACGTTCGATGTAATGATGGGAAATTAAATGTATTCGATGATTTTATTCGGGTTTCGTTGGTGGTGGAAGATCGTCCTGCGTTCCTACATCTCTCGTCGATTTCTTCGGGCTCATTGGATGTTGAACCGAGGGTACCATCCCCGAAGCATGTACTCTCGGACGGTAGTTTACCGACGGGTGACAATATGAACAATTTGCATAAATTACATCCGGTTTATTACATTTCCAGCAATATAATTTTATCCGATTCTTAGAACACTCAGGAGCTCGATGACCGTTGACTCCACATCTAAAACATACTATTGGTTGTCTGGATATTGATGGACCAGGTTGAATGTTATCCGATGTTATGCCAGGTCGCTGCAATATCCGTCTCGGTGCTGACTCCATCGCTTCAATATATCCATGTTGTTCTGGTTCAACTACCACCTCATAATCATCCATCTGCTGTAGCTCGCTAATTCTTAAGTTTGATGTTCTGGTCGGAACTGGTGTGGACCACAAACGTTCAAACTTCTGACATAAAGTCCGAAGTTCATCAATAGAATGTATTGTTGCTGCTAGTGTAGCATTCTTAAGCTCCACACTCAGTCCCTCCCGAGCAATCTCCAGCATCTCACGGTCAGCAAATGGACGTGCTAAGCGATGGTTTAACGAACCAATCTCCACCAGATACTCGTATACGCTCTCCTTTGATTTCTGTTTGCGGTTCAGAAGAACTCGCAAGATCGCCTTATCATCAGTGAGCGTACCGAAGGTCTGTAGGAGTCCCTCCCTTAGCACTGGGTAAGTCACCACCTCATATTCATGAGTTAAATTCAAATAGTATCTGTCGGCCGCTGCTTTCAGATACCGTGGTATGATAGACCTAAGGTCGTCCCATGACACAAGGTCTCTTCTGGCAGCCGCCTCTACTCTATGAATAAACTCATGAACATCAGGAGAGTGACCATCCCCTGTGAAGGTTGGAACCCAATTTGAGTCATACCGACTCAAATTGTTCCCACGAACCCCTCGGTACTCCACTGGTGCTAACGCTGGAGCCGCGTCACGCCATACCTGAGGAGGTTGGTTGTATGGTGGTGGTGCTGTTAGTGGAGCTGGTGGATATATTGGTAGTGGTTGTACCTGTGGTACTGATGGATAATTCAATTGTGGTTGTACCAATGCTGGATTATTGTGTGTGTGTTCAGATGGGAGTGATGGACCCAATTGTGGTATTGCAAAGTCCTCGGCTCTCAAACCCGATTGCTGGAAATAAGCCGGTGGTGCTTGATCTGACCGTCTCTGTTGTTGCTGGTTTGGACGATTCAGACTATGTATTGTTTCCGATATTGGCCGTACTGGGATCGGTGTGGATCTCTCATCTGGTTGAAAGGCAGGTGAAGCAGATGGAGCAGATGACACTCCTGGTTTACTCTGCATAATTGGACGTGTTGATAATGATCCTATTATACTCCAAGCGCGTGACAATTGTGAGATAGCGTAGGTGCGGGCTTCTTGCAAGTCATTGCGAGGACCCAACCTATTCATCCTACCCGTATAATGTAACACTCGATTCGCCAAACCATCCAAGAGGGTCTGATCAATCGGTGACTGAAGTCGTCGTACTTGATTTAAAATAAGTTGGGCTGCCTGCACCACCATTTGAGATTCCTCTATCAAATCTCTCGCATGAGACACTGTTATTGGAACTGACCCATGATCTGCATGGTTTCGCAGTTCCTCTGCCCAATCGGCCCCCCCGAAATTCACACCCCGAACCAAACATTCGACCAGCAGTTCGCTGGGTTCCAGACCATAGAACGGATGGTCAACGTCTATTTGGTTTGACATTTTGATGGTAAAACCTGAAAAATTATTTACTCGCAAACGACAACAATATCAAAACCAATTCCCCCAAAAAAAATGTAGCCAGTACAATGGAAAAAAAAATGAAAAACGCAGAAACGGAAAAAACAACGAACGCCCAATTCAAAAAAACCACAAAAATATTGTAAAAACCAAATTTTACTAAAAGAACGAACGAACTTATGGTTGCACTCAATGTTACTTCACCTTTCACAAAAATTTCTAAAATATTGTATATGTAAAATATAATTTATTTATTAAATTTCAGATATGCTGAAATTCAGAATGATAAGTGCCTAAAATTATTTATTGACGATAGCACCCCTAGGGGAAAATATTCATTTATTTAAATTTAAAAATAAAAATATTTTAAAAAAAATGCTTATTTATTGGATGCACCGTCCTACCTTCAAAATATTTATTTATTTTTTTTAAAAAAAATAAAAAATATTTATTTAAATCTGGATGTATTTGCTTATTTACGAAAAATTTGTATTTACTTAAAATTATTTATTCCTAAAAATTTAATTTATTTAATAAAAATTTTTATTTATTCTCAAAAATTTATTGTTTTGATTTAATTTATTTTTTTATTTAATATATAGATAAGAGATTCCCAAATTCAGATTCGTCTGGAGACAACATAAAAGTAAGTATGGTTACAATATCCATTTTATTTAGTATTTGAATTATCGCGTTTGCGAGCCCACTCCAACAATGCATGTGAGAACCGACTAGAAAAGCCCCTAACGACCAGATTCTACAGAACAGTATCTCCCCAACCTAACAAAAACAATCGCAACTGTCACGATTAGACCCTAGGCCCATTTCTACTGACCCAGCTGCGGTTGTTCTACCTAAAAATAAATTATCATTAAACTAATGCCATAGTCGAAGAACGCTCCCGAACACCAGACTTCAAATCCCAAAACTCCATGGAAATTGTCTATTGCAAGCTAAATGTAAAAGTGGAAAAAATTTTTGAAGTTGTGTGAGGTGAAGCCTCGATCCTGATAAAAAAATAGATTGGTTCTCCTCTTCATTTCGTTAAAGAAGCTTCTGTGCAGGGAATGGTACTACTGGTTTGCACCTAAGTTCAGACCAGCAGTAGTCATCCCCTTATCACCAGAAAACTCCTTCTGAAATGAAAAGAAGAAACCAATGAACTTCGATCGCATGACCTAAGGCCAGAGGCGATCTAAGAACATAATTATGTTAAGGAGATAAGCTCCATGGATCCTTTATTAGAGGTACCGCTGGAAAGATTTATTAATTACACACTTGTAATCATTATACAACAACAAAAAAATTACCAACCAAAAAAAACATTCAATTAATTCTAACAAACGCTCAACTGTAGTGGAATGTACAATATTTTCATCGAAATTAAAAATAGTTCGAATCTACTACAACCAAAACAAGATTTTCACCGATTATAGCCATTAGTGGTAAAGAAATTAAAATCATGTATGTATTTCACGCAGGCCAAAATGCATCGTTAAAACGAGCATCAGATTCGAGATCTAATTTATTAATGTATAAATATTTGCCACCGCTACACACAAAAAGTTCAAATGGCCAAATCGTTTCATCGGTTTGGTTTCTAAATTTCATCTCGCCAAGAAATAAAATATTTCGATATTGTAACATAACATTCTACTCAAACCACTACAACCGCTACCTATGTACAAAATATGTACAAATATGTACAATTCTACAACAATTAACCTACTATATACAACTATTTACAATTAAAACTACAATAGTACCACCAAAAAAAAATTCATAAAAAAAAATGTGGACCCAAATCGGTTTTTTTTTCCCAAATACAAAAAAAAATAAAAGTTTTCAAATATGCACACAATTTCCCGGGGCCACTTGTGGTCCCAACCACCGTCGAGGGTTCTCCTTCCTGTGGTTGGATTCGAAGATGGCGCTCTCCTCAGCCAATGTCTCCGCATAAGCGTGCATGACTGAAGAGAACTCCACCTCTTCTTCCAACCACGCCGCCTTCTGTACCTTCCTCCTGTTCTTCTTCTCTCTCCACCTTCTCCTGTCCCTCTCCAGCCTCCTCAAGCGATATCTCTCTCGCGCATCCATCACTTCATCCACACACTCATTCACTTCATCAACTACCACTTCTCCTACCAACTCCTCATTCATCTCATTCACTTCCTCCACTCCATGCACTACCTCATCTGCAATCTCACCTATTATTACATCCATCATTACATCATATTGCTCTAACACTATATCGTTTATTAACTCCTCATACATTTCCTTCCTTCTCTAATTCATTTCCACATTCATTTTTACTTTCTCCATCTCATTCACCACATTCATAACTCCACTCATGATCTCATGCATAACGTCATCCACTTCGTTCACCCCTGGCTTGACCGCTGCTTGACCCAACTCTCCTGGCCCCGGACGACGTTTGCTCCTAAACGAGCCAAAATTCCTGATTGTGTGCATTTTTGAGAAATATAGTGTTAATCCAAATAACAGTGTAATACTCGTTAAGAGCCAATTCTACACTATTGTAAAAAAACAAATTAAATGTTAGAAGCCGAATTTAATCTTTAGAATATTGTATTTTTATCGCTGGTTCTACATAAGAACTCAAAGACTAAAAAGGTTAATGCGAGAGCAGAATACAATTTCTCTTCACATCTATCGAAACAAATTCCAAAATCAACCCAACCGTTGACACCGACCTAATACCTAAAAAGAATTTTCCCAGAATACAATATCAATATCCAAAAAAACTAAAATCGATAAAGTCCCTTTTATTTACAATGTAAATTTTCCATGAAAATATGTAATTAAAACTATCTAACCTCAGTGGATAATTATTTCCAAAACAATATCAAAAAAAAACTAAAATTTAAGAAAAAACCAGACCCTACTGGTTTACTACCACACCCAAAAAATTAGAATTTCATGGAACCGGATCAGTTAAAGTTAAACCAACTAAACCGGTTTTTATTTTTGTAAACTCAAAAGTTTTTCAAACACTTTTGCGCCTAAAAATAATAATAAAAAACTTGGTTGACAACAACCACAAATACCGGAAAAAATCGAAACTGGTTTGACCAACGCCCAGTTTATTTTATTTATATAAATTTTTACGCGAAACTCGCGCCAAAAGGTCCCTGTTTCGGCGCCAGGTTATTGTTTTGCCACTTTATAATGGCTTGGACTTTTCACTAAAATTATTCAAAAGAAAAAAATTGTAAACGGAATCGTGAATCATCCCCACACTAATCTAGAGTTAGGAATCTCTTAAAATAGGTCGATTTACCTTAACATAGAATAATAATAAAAAAAAATCTAATATCTAGTATTAATAATGTACAATAGAAATTACTCACAAATAAAGAGAAATTGTTAATTGGTTGTCTTCCAGATCCTTGATACTGCTAGTATTCTTTTACCATACACCATTCAATCTTTCCAGGTTTCACTTTAATCAGGTTAACAACGGTGAATGACGATATGCTTCACCAGGACGCTTCTTCAATAGCCAGAATACGACAATCTTCTCCACGGCATTAACGTAAACAAACTATATTGGAACAATTTATTCCTTCCAAACGACAGCATTAATGATATCGCCAGTGATTAATGTTAGTAATGATCATGCACGATGATTTCCATAACAGCATCAATACTTGGATATCCAACATAAGAATATTAATTTGTAAATAGATAACATCAACAATGACTACAATGCCGATTGATAGTAACAATCATCAATTACCACTTTCGTAACAGTTATCTAATTTACCTCGAATCATCCAAATTGTAACAGGTAACGGTGAATAATAATGGCAATAGTGATGAGTAACAGTAACAATCATCAATGAAAATTTCTCTTGTAATTGACCAAAGATTTCATGTGGTCATGCTTGGCATGACTACCTTGATGACAGCTTTTACTATAGTTTTCCTGCATCCATGGATTGTTTCCAACCCCAAAATTGAATAATAACACTGGATGTATTAGTTTAATTTAAAAATTTTCTTTTTTTTTCAATAACTTTAATTATTAAAACAATAAAAACAATTATCATGAATTACTTATGGAAGCTATTTCTTTTTTTATCATTT
Organism: Diogma glabrata; assembly: GCA_963693315.1. Taxonomy (NCBI): domain Eukaryota; kingdom Metazoa; phylum Arthropoda; class Insecta; order Diptera; family Cylindrotomidae; genus Diogma; species Diogma glabrata. The sequence goes on from CAVNZG010001599.1 coordinate 116,866, forward strand.
TTCTTACACAGAAGAATTAAAAAACGAGTAAAACTTTTCTACTATCCAAAATCGAATTGTTTGATAAGCAAACATGGAATGGAATTTTTAGAAACTTAACATTCAAAATCTGTCAGAAAAAAAATGTGATTTTTTTTCAGACATTTTCTAAATGAAAAAAATGAGAAACGAAGATTGAGCAAAACTGAGTAATAAATCTCTGTTCATTAAAATTGAAAATAAAATTGGTGCGTTCGTTTATTTTTATAATTCTAATTCGAAATTGAACTGACCGTTGGAAAATTTGAAATTATTATTAATGTAAGAATGAACTGGAATTATGGAAATAAATTTTTATTGAATTAGAAAAAGAAGATGAATTGGTTTTATTATTGCTTTAGGCGAATACCACGGACGTTACACCGCAGGTTATTGTTTTGCCACTTTATAATGGCTTGGACTTTTCACTTAAATTATTCAAAAGAAAAAAATTGTAAACGGAATCGTGAATCATCCCCACACTAATCTAGAGTTAGGAATCTCTTAAAATAGGTCGATTTACCTTAACATAGAATAATAATAAAAAAAAATCTAATATCTAGTATTAATAATGTACAATAGAAATTACTCACAAATAAAGAGAAATTGTTAATTGGTTGTCTTCCAGATCCTTGATACTGCTAGTATTCTTTTACCATACACCATTCAATCTTTCCAGGTTTCACTTTAATCAGGTTAACAACGGTGAATGACGATATGCTTCACCAGGACGCTTCTTCAATAGCCAGAATACGACAATCTTCTCCTCGGCATTAACGTAAACAAACTATATTGGAACAATTTATTCCTTCCAAACGACAGCATTAATGATATCGCCAGTGATTAATGTTAGTAATGATCATGCACGATGATTTCCATAACAGCATCAATACTTGGATATCCAACATAAGAATATTAATTTGTAAATAGATAACATCAACAATGACTACAATGCCGATTGATAGTAACAATCATCAATTACCACTTTCGTAACAGTTATCTAATTTACCTCGAATCATCCAAATTGTAACAGGTAACGGTGAATAATAATGGCAATAGTGATGAGTAACAGTAACAATCATCAATGAAAATTTCTCTTGTAATTGACCAAAGATTTCATGTGGTCATGCTTGGCATGACTACCTTGATGACAGCTTTTACTATAGTTTTCCTGCATCCATGGATTGTTTCCAACCCCAAAATTGAATAATAACACTGGATGTATTAGTTTAATTTAAAAATTTTCTTTTTTTTTCAATAACTTTAATTATTAAAACAATAAAAACAATTATCATGAATTACTTATGGAAGCTATTTCTTTTTTTATCATTTTTCTTACACAGAAGAATTAAAAAACAAGTAAAACTTTTCTACTATCCAAAATCAAATTGTTTGATAAGCAAACATGGAATGGAATTTTTAGAAACTTAACATTCAAAATCTGTCAGAAAAAAAATGTGATTTTTTTTCAGACATTTTCTAAATGAAAAAAATGAGAAACGAAGATTGAGCAAAACTGAGTAATAAATCTCTGTTCATTAAAATTGAAAATAAAATTGGTGCGTTCGTTTATTTTTATAATTCTAATTCGAAATTGAACTGACCGTTGGAAAATTTGAAATTATTATTAATGTAAGAATGAACTGGAATTATGGAAATAAATTTTTATTGAATTAGAAAAAGAAGATGAATTGGTTTTATTATTGCTTAGGCGAATACCACGGACGTTACATGTTTTTTTAATTTTTATTTTCAAAAACTAAGGCAACTTTTCAAACATAATAGTTTTTTCGAATGAAGTTTTGATTGCAGCTGAATCATTACAATGCTTCGTGTTAGTTTTGTAATAAATTTCTAAACAGAGATAAAAAAATACATATACTTTAACATAGAGTTATGTTTGATATACATCGCAGCCCAAAACTAAAAACAATGTCCTCATAAAAGTTTTATGCCGAAAACTATATCAAAATCCTTAACCAAAACCAAAACCGAAGTCTTTGATTTCAGCCCTTCCAGATTTTTTAATTGGTTTAACACGAATGAACTGTGTGAAAACATCCTTCTGAAATCTTAGTCGATCTATGAAATAAATTTCATTTAAGATTTAATAACATTTAATTCAATGAATTCCATCACTCGGATGGAAAGTAATGCTATCATATATATGTAATAAGAACTCAATCTAATAAAACATTGTGAGATGAGAATTATAAACTTTTTTAAGTTATTATAGGTTCTTAAATTTAATTAATTGTACTGTGCTGAGCGTATATCATGATATCATTCTCGATGTCGTGTGTAAACGACATTTATACACTCTTGCTATCTGACTGCGTATTTATTATTTCAATTTTAACTTTTGTTGATTTTAAATTAATTCACCAGAGATATAACACTGTCTATACGTCCGTATGTCCTGAACAGTCCGGTTTTTCGATGATACACTTTGCCGAAACAATTTTGCACCAGGGAAAGAACCGTTAGACCCGTTTGACGTGCGTCAACTTAGGTCGTCGGGAGGATCAGAGAAAAATAAAAGACACTATTTAAATTCAAACTGATTCTACCTTTTATTATGAAAAATCATTTCTTTTATATTATTTCAAAAACTTCCCCATCATATAATTATGTATATAAATTATGTATTTACAAATTACTTATTAACTTAAAACTTAAATCAATTAATATATTATGTATTCCCACTTAAATCAATTAATATACATATTTATATTGTTTTAAATTTACTTATTGCAAAAATGCAATAACAACAAAAATGTACATAAAAGTGTTTTCAATTCATTTGCTCTATATTTTTCTTCAAATAAAATGTACAAGTCATCATAAGCATTTTTATTTAAATTGTTTCAATGTTTTGAAACGTAATATATGTGATGACACGTTTTGAATCTAAGTTTATAAACTTTATTTGTTTACAATTGACGATACGAAATAATGAATGTTTATTTGTTATTTTGTTTTGATAAAATTTATGTCGTCATGGGAATTTCTTTATAACTTATTTATATAGGTTTTGATTTGGATAAGTTGGTGAGTAGACGTAGTAGTATCTCTACAGTACCATGTTTTGTTTAATTTGTACCATGTTTTAGTTTTAGTCTTTTCTTTCAGTTTATATGTCATGTGCCATGATTTGTTATAACTTATTTCTCTGCAAAAACCATAGCTACCTTTTTGTCTAAAAAATGATGGAAGAAAGCTCTGCATATCCATGTTACCAAAATTTGTTGGTAACAACTATTCATAAACACTTTACCTTCTGTTACACTTGACATTCAACAAATTTTTAAACAAACAGTTTTGGACGCAAACAGAGAGCTGTTTTATTTACCCAAAACTTTATGAAATGCTAAGAACGACAAGAAATTTTTTTTATTTTTTATTGCATTATTCCAGCACATTAGTCTCCAGCACATAAGATCATAGTAAACTCAATAGGTTTCAAAAATATTTTTTATTAACTTATTTTTATTACACAAAACTCTTCTAAAAATGATATTTAATATATTGACCTCCTCATACATTCATATAGATGGAAAATAAAATCAAGACACCGATGATGTGAACCCGATGATTGCGGATTTTCTTGAAACTTCGCTAATAGTTAGGATAATCAAGAAATGAATACGTATTTTTTATTTTTTCACTAATTTTGACAAAGAATTGTTTGAAATTTGTTGGGAAATTTAGAACTAATCCAGTCTTAATACTGTCTGATTTGGTCTGGATAGTTGGAGTCCTTACTATCAGTGGTGGGGAAAACCGTATCCGGTTTAGATCTAAGCCCTTATATAATGCCAGTTGGGATTTCATATTTTGTTGGCGTCTTGATTCGATCTTTCATCTAAAAAGAAACTATTAATTGTCTATTTTACTGATCACAAACTTGTTAATTTTGATTTTCTAAAAATCTTTCCATTTCCGGCAAACTAACATCTTCTTTCAATAATCCTTTAGGACACATCCATTGAGTGATCGGAGGATATAAATGTGAATCCAATTTACTTTGATCTTTGCCTCCCATTAAAAAACTGACAAAAATACCCACAACTATTGTTATAAAAGAACCTATAATGAAATACCATGGAAAACCAATATTAAATATTGAAAATGATTCATTCTCCATTCCACTATTGACAACTGAGATGTTTTGATTGTGTAATATATTTGTAACATTAATCCCCATTGCATCACAATTTTCTATTGAAACGGGTAGAGTTTTTGATAGAGCATTTCCATTCAGTATGTTCAACTGGGCGCCTACCACAATCCAAGTTACAGCTCCTAACGCCACAATCCCACCGGTTAAAACTCCTTTGGCATTTGCATATGGCCAAAGAGCTCCTAATAGAAACATTCCGAATATTGCTCCATGTGTAATGCCCAAAATTGACACATGCAGTTGTAAGATAAAACTGAATTTATCAACTATAAATACCATGGCGGTCGAGTACACTCCAATTATAACAAGAATAATTTTAATCTTTAATTTTGCATTTTCATCTGTGTCTTTTAAAATTTTCATTTTTCGAACATAATCGTAATAAAAAACTGCTGACAAAGTATTTAATTTTGCTGACAAAGTACTGAAATTATTAAAAAAAAATAGTGTTGTATTGTTGACGAGTCAACATCGCGATTATTGTAAAACTATAGTACCTCAATGCAGCACTGAAAACACATGAAATGAATAACCCTTGCATTCCTGATAGATGCCCAACAACATCATCAACAAAGTATGGAACTAGCTTGCTAGGATTTTCAATAATCTATAATGGAGGAATTTCAATAATCAAATCAAATCTTAAATCAAATTTTAAAAATTTATATTGAACATAAGGTCAAACGAAATTTCCTCACTCTCAATCTCGTTCATTTTCTTCATTACCAAAATATTTCATAAAAAGTAGATAATACAAACAATAACGTACACCGGCTTTCACAGGATCACAACTGGCGTATGTTGAATACATTACTACCCCTATAAAGTTGTTAAGTGATAAAATAACATTACATCCAAAGAAGACAATCCATAAAGTCCTAAAAAAAATTTATTAGAAATGCAAATATGTTTTGTTTTATTACCTTCTTGCTTTTTGTAGGGTTGGAACTGATACAATGCGTTGAACAGAACTTTGACTTAATCCTATCTCTACTGCCCATAAGACGATGTAGCTCAAAACTGTATTTAAAAAAGTATGTCGAGTGGATAAGTCAGTTGATGTATTGAAAAATTCTAGGCGATTTCCTTTATCAGCTATACCCCAAACTTTACCCAAGTCACCTATATTATTTACAGCAAAGATCAATACAACAATTGATGATCCCAGCATCACTAACACTTGAAATACATCAGTCCACACAACAGCTTTTATTCCACCCTGAACAAATGAATTGAAAATAAGCGTAATTTAACCGACAAACACTTTCATCTAAATATACTTACGAGCAATGTGTAACATACACACACACAGGATATGATCCCATTAAATAAATAAATATTAACTCCAATTAGTTGAGAAAAAGCAAGAGCTGGCATATACATATGCACTGGAAGCGATAACATAGATGATAACAAAAAAACTGCTGTTGTGAAATTGCGAACACTTTTGTTGAATCTAAGCTCCAAATACTGAAAAGATATAGTTGTTGTTAATTTTATAATATTTTCCACTTTTAAGGTGGATGGATTGAAAATAAGTGGATAAATCATTTTAGTTGAGTTTTTCTATATGGGATAAGGAACTAGAATCTAAATAAAACCTTCTCTTCTCGCCTGATTACTATTTACTACAGCATGTTTAGGTTTGAAACTTGCAAATCATAAAGGAGAATGTAATCTGGAAGTGTAATGTAATATCTATTTCAAATACGCCTTGTATTTGCATTTTTACGGACATTGTACTTCTAATTAATGTTTACCTAACCACCTAAAGTCATATCGTCTTCAATTTCTTAACTATAGATGAATGTTTAATTAGTTATTCACCTAGTCTACGGCATTTGAAAAGCTTTTCCACATGGGCACCATCCTACTGTGGTTCAATATAGACGTGCTATTCAGATGCATGCATTGCTATTTGATCTGATGGACCTCAGCAGAAGTGTCAAAAATATTTGTTGGTCCTTGAGAAGTGTTGGTTCAAATGATACGGCGGTGGACTGCTTGAGCTGTATATGCCTCATTGGGCCATATGTATAAAACCTAGTAACTAGGTTTTTTAAGTGTTTACTAGTTTTCGTATGCATAAAAAAGTATTCGAAACTTTACTTTACTAGCTTGCTTAAAAAAAAACATCGAATTGTTTTGTTTTTGAGTGTTTGCTATGTTTGGTATGCATAAAAACCAAAGTTTGCTGGATTTATGCTGGTATATACTATAATCAAACCTAGTGTCTTATTTACCACACTAAAACTATTACTAGGTTGTTAATTTATAGTTTTTTCTTTTTGAAATGTGATATGAATTCGAAAACAAGACAAATGTATTGAATTTATTGGTTTTTTTATTCTGATTTGGAAGATGAAATATGTTTTCGTGCATGTAAAGTTTACAAATGGCGTAAACCGGGTGAAGGAACAGTAAATTTTAGACACCTTTAGAAATATTAATCTTTTAAGACATAGTAATTTACTCTTTTTGAAATAACTGAAGCAGAATCGACCCAATCTCTAGAGTAAAGTAATTAATATTAACAACTCGGAATCAATGAGATGCAATACCTATAACGAGGTATATTGCCTATAGGTATTGCACTATAACGAATGGTGTCACTTATAGACTTGTTGTTTGTTCATAGCTTCTTACTTCTGGTTCAACGCACGTTGCACGATTTTTTCCGAATTCAATGCGGAATGCAGAACGTGCAAAATGATTAGCAAATGAGACGGATCAAGGTTTAATGCGACCCATGCCAATAAGAAGTGATTTACGTAAAAATTTTAAGTTTAAATTGTCACATACAAAATTTGCCTACATGCTGATATAAATCATAAAGTTTTAAAACTGCGTGAAAACTGTGTTTTTTGCCTACAGTGCCCTCTAGCACTCACATCGATACTACTTCCATCACGCGGTAAGAATTAATTGAAAGTGTATATTTTGAAATAAATTTAAAAAAATCGAAAAATCGATTTTAAATTTTTTAAAACTTAAAACTAAGGGAGAAAGCTACCCTTAAAATTTTTAAAAATATTTTTGTCATGTGAAAATCGTGAATATTTCTAACGCATTACGAATAAAAAGATATACGTATTCGAGGATTATTCGATATATACGTGTTCGAGGGTTTTTGGAATATATAGCGGTTTTTTGGAATATATAGCGGTTCCATATATCGAGAATTTCGTGATTTTTGGCTAGTCGAGTTATTTCTAAATATTCATAAATTCGGTTCTATTAAAGATAGAAACGTCTAGTTTGTTGTATTTTAAAGTTAATAGATGCTTGTTTACACAAAAAATTAAAATTAAAAAAAGTTGTTAACAAATTCCTATTTTTATAAACAAATAAAATGTTCAAATCAATTTTTAGTTATCATCTAACAAAAATAAAGAGTGTTTAGTATGACCATTGTATTTTACGTTCAATTTTCAATAAATGCATTTAATTAATGGAGAAAGTTTTAGGAGAGTTTTACTGTTAGAAATAAACTAATTTATCGAGCGCGGAACAAAAAACTTAATAAATTTTTGTCATCCGGCGCTGAAAAAATTAACTTTTTTGTAACAGTAAAACTCATTTCTCCATTAACTATATAAAACTTGAAATTCAAAGGGTAAAATGCTTAATCGAATAAATCCTACCATATATATAAACGAGGACCTAGAAAATTCGTAGATTGAGATGACAAAAATTTGGTCAATTTTAATTCCACCAAGAAGCCATCGGTTATTTTCAGATTAAAAAAACGAGCTCCCCAACGATATTTCAATTATAGTTTGTGTGACGAACAATTAGATGGATGACAAAAGTGCGTCAAAAAAGAAATTTGCCCGAATCAATAGTCTGTAACGATCGCAATAATCGCAAAACAATGGTAAAACCAAATTCCTCTTTGTTTTCAATTCAATAAAAATGTATCTCATTAGTTTCCGTTCATTTTTCACATTAACAATAATTTAAAATTTTCTAATACTCAACTGCTAGTTAAATTTCGAATATACTATAAAAAACAAACGAACGTACTAAATTTTTATTTCCAATTCTAATAAACAGATGTCGTTATTGATCTTTCTTGAATTTTGAGTATTACACGATTTGTCTTGACATCATGAGATGTCTAAAAGGAAAATCACATTTTTCCTATTTTTAAAAAATCACTCTTCTCATGGATGTCAAAGATTCAAGTAATTTTGCATTCATGCTTTTTCTCTTAATATTAAGTAATATTAAGTTCGGTTTAAGTAATTGAAATTTTTTAATTAAATTAATTTTTTTTTTATAAGTAGTTTCAATTAGTTCATTTTTTTTAATTAGCTACAATCGTCGTAGTAAAATTTAGAAAAAAATTTATATGTTTGTGCCGTGAAAACAAAGAGAAAATAATAAAAATTGAAATTAGAGAAATAAGATTCTTTCTGTTTCGAGTGCTTAAAAGTAAATGTTTAATTGAATTAGAAAAAAATCTGTAATTTAAACTAACAAATTAGTTTAAATTTGTTAGTTGGTGTTCAAAAATAAATACTAATTCCATTTTATTTTGGTTTTAAAAAGAATATTCTTTTAATTCATACAAGGAAGTGTGTGATTTGGATTACATATTTTATTAAAGTTTTTCATTCTGTTTTCATTAAGTTTATACTTAATTTATCATAAAGGAAAAAAGATTGCTTTATAAAAGTGGCAGTACATGAAAAATAAAGTATCCAATGATGTTATCGAAAGTATGAATAGTAAGGATAACAGTGATCGAAGCATATTACCACAGTTAGAAACAGTCAAGTGTATGGTGGATTTTCCGGTTGTAGAAACCGTATGGATTTAAAGCAAAATATGAAGTGGAAAGTTGAAGGATTAAAGGCAATGTTCAATTGGGCATTTCGAACAACGAAGGTGTAATTCAGCAGCAGCAACTGATGTTCACAAATTAGTTCATCCAATACAGTTGGTTGATTAGTCAAGGGAATTGGAACACATAGACCAAATCTTCAATCAACAGTTATAAATTAAGGTACTTACAGTAAATATATTAATTTTTTTTATTTATTCCTCGTTCCCCTTTGGAATGATAGGCTAGATTTTTTTCAGATAATAGGAGATTCCCAAATTTAGGATTCTGTGGGGATAAACGCTATCCCGTAGCAATATTATTAATATTATTTTGTACGAAAGGTCCATAATAACAATCTGGCGCCGAAACAGGGACGGACCGGGGGAATATTTTGGTAATATAATACCGTGATTACGGTGGAGTTTTGTTACCGTTAGGTACGAATTTGTTGTGTTATTTAGAGCTATTTTCGGCGCGAAAAATATTTTTTTTCATTTTTTTTCATGTATTTGGGCGGTGTCAACCGGTTTGGTTGACTTCGAACTTGTTTGGATAAGAACCAGTTGGGTTTTTTTATATGTATATTTTTCTTTTACATATATATCAAATATATATAGAATTTTTTCATTTTTTTAATAATTTTTAAGAATTTCACAATTTGATAAATTTAAAAGGAATTTTTGAGAATTGAATTCAGCGGTAGTTGCAATAACGAATTCAAATGACCATTAAATGCTGCACAGGTACATTTAATTTTGGGATATATAAATATTTACTTGAAGAAGACAAATAATAAGCAATTCTAAGACTTATTAGAATTTGAAAGGAAATTGTATTCTGCTTTCGCATTAACCTTTTGGTCTTTGAGTTCTTGGTAGAGCCAGTGTTAAAAATACCATTATTTGTTTTTCTCTAATTAAATATAATATTCTAAAAGATTAAATTCTAATTCTAACATTTAATTTGGTTTTTACAATAGTGTAGAATTGTATTTGGATTAACACTATATTTCTTACACTCAAAAATGCACACAGTCAGAAATTTTGGCTCGTTTAGGAGCAAGCGTCGGCCGGGGCCAGGAGAGTTGGGTCAGGCAGCGGTTAAGCCGGGTGTGAATGAGGTAGATGAAGTAATGCATGAGATTGTGAGTGAAGTGATGAATGTGGTGAATGAGAGGGAACAGGTAAAAATGAATGCAGAACTGGATGAGAAAAGGAATCAACTATATTTAGAATTGATGGATGACATAGCGAATGAGCAGTATGATGAATGGTTGGATGTAGTGATAAGTGAGATTGTAAATGAGGAAGTGAATGAGTTGGCGGATGGAGTGATGAATAAGGAGATAAATGAGTGGGCAGATGAGGTAGTGCATGGAGTGGAGGAAGTGGATGAGATGAATGAGGAGTTGGTAGGAGAAGTGGTAGTTGATGAAGGGAATGAGTGTGTGGATGAAGTGATGGATGCGCGAGAGAGATATCGATTGAGGAGGCTAGAAAGGGATAGGAAAAGGTGGAGGGAGAAAAAGAGTAGGAGGAAGAAGCAGAAGGCAGCGTGGTTGGCCGAGGAGGTAGAGTTCTCGTCAGTCATGCACGCTTATGCGGAGATATTGGCTGAAGAGAACGCTATCTCTGAGTCCAATCACAGGGGAGAGAACCCTCGACGGTGGTTGGGACCGCAAGTGGCCCCGGGAAATTGTGTGCATCTTTGAAATGTATTTTGTTCTGAATTTGGAAAAAAACCGTTTTGGGGCAGTAATTTTTTTCGGAGACTGTTTTTTTATACTGTCATTGTACATAGTGTATATAGTAGGTTAATTGTTGTATAATTGTACATATTTGTACATATTTTTGGTATATAGGAAGCGGATGTAGTGGTTTGTGTGGAGTGTTATGTTACAATAGCACCAACGAGATGAAATTAAGAAACCAAACCGATGAAACGATTTAGCCATTTGAACTTTTTGTGAGTAGCTTTGGCAAATATTATACATTGATAGGAATTGGATAGTAGATCATATTTAAATATTTATACATTAATAAATTAGATCTGGAATCTGATGCTCGTTTTAACGGTGCATTTTGGCCTGCGTGAAATAAATACATGATTTTAATTTCTTTACCACTAATGGTTATAATCGGTGAAAATCCTGTTTTGGTTGTGGTAGATTCGAACTATTTTTAATTTCGCGATGAAAATATTGTACATTCCACTACAGTTGAGCGTTTGTTAGAATTAATTGATTTTTTTTTTGGGTGTTAATTTTTTTATTGTTGTGTAATGATTACAAGTGTGTAATTGATAATTTCTCTCAGCGGTACCTCTAACAAAGGATCCATGGGGCTTATCTCCTTAACATAATTATGTTCTTAGATCGCCTCTGTCCATTATGGACATGCGATCGAAGTTCATTGGTTTCTTCTCTTCATTTCAGAAGGAGTTTTCTGGTGATAAGGGAGTGACTACTGCTGGTCTGTACTTAGGTACAAACCAGTAGTACCATTCCCTGCACAGAAGCTTCTTTAACGAAATGAAGAGGAGAACCAATCATTTTTTTTTATCAGGATCGAGGCTTCACCTCACACAACTTCAACATTTTTCCACTCTTACATTTAGCTTGCAATAGACAGTTTTCATTAAGTTTAGGATTTGAAGTCTGGTGTTCGGGAGCGTTCTTCGACTATGGCATTAGTTTAATGGTAATTTATTTTTAGGTAGAACAACCGCAGCTGGGTCAGTAGAAATGGGCCTAGAGTCTAATCGTGACAGTTGCGATTGTTTTTGTTAGGTTGGGGAGATACTGTTCTGTAGAATCTGGTCGTTAGGGGCTTTTCTAGTCGGTTCTCACATGCATTGTTGGAGTGGGCTCGCGAACGCGATAATTCAAATACTGAATGAAATGGATATTGTAGCCATACTTACTTTTATGTGTCTCCAGACGAATCTAGATTTTGGGAATCTCTTATTATATTAAATAAAAATAAAATAAATCAAACAAATTTTTCAAAAAATTAAATAAATAATTTTTATTAAATAAAATAAATTTTCGTAAATTAAATTTTAGGTAACTAAATAATTTTTTTTAAATTTAAATAATTTTAGGTAATTAAATAAAATAAATTTTTTATTAATTAAGCAATACGTCAAGAAATAAATAAGTATTTTTTATTTTTTTTAAAAAAATAAATCAATATTTTGAGCTAGGACGTTGCATCCAATAAATAAACATCCTTTTTGAATATTTTTTATTTTTTTCAATTTTTTTTTAAAATAAATAAATATATTTTAGGGGTGCTATCGTCAATAACTAATTTTAGGTATATATATATATTTCAGTAGATCTGAAATTAAATAAATAAATCATATCTCTACATGTATAATATTTTAGGAATTTCTGTAAAAGATTCAACAAGTCCATTCCATCTACAAAAAGCGTTCATCAACACCTCAACACGCTTGTTGTTGTGGGACTTAGGTCTTAAAAGGCAATAATGTGTTGTTTTGTCTACCAACTTTTCGATGACTTCAAGCAGGACTACAACTCTCTCAGCAGTAGGTAGTAGGTATAAAAGATTACGAAAAGGAATGGAGTAGTGGAACAGTGGAATGGTGTAGAATAGGAATAGTGGAATGGTGTCGTGGAATAGCTACTGCAAAAGGACCTATACGAAGAAGTTATGGTAATATGAGGCAGTATAATATGGGAGCGCCATTTGAGAAAATTGCAATGAATGTAGCTGAACCATTTCCGGCTACTGATAGCATCAACAAATATGTGCTAGTCATAATGAATTATTTTATCAAGTGGCCAGAGGTGTGTATCCAATACCAATCAGGAATCAAGAACCATAATAACTGAAGCAGAAATAAGCAATTAGATTCATACAGATCAAGAAAGGAATTTTGAATCTACAATATTTCACGAAATCTATCAGATGCTTGGAATCAATAAATCCAGAACAACTGCTTCATATCCCCATTGCTGAGTCAAAGAGTTGATTTTCATGTTATCTGTTGATCTAGCACATTAAAGGGTAGATGATGGAGAAGCATTACTGGGTTGAAGCATTGGAAATTGCAGTCCAGCATATGATCACACCGTACATTAATTTCAGTCTGATCACCGAGATGTAAAATCATTGGGATATGTGATGTGCAAGATTCCATCTTTTTTCATGGCTTTTTTACATGAGTATAGATAGTGCTACTGTAGCTTTTTTGGTTCTTTCTGTGATATTTGATTTCCAGGTGAGTCCACCTAGATATTCAGCACGGTACATAGGCATTTTGCTAGTTCTGCAAGTGCAAGATCACTTCCCTCCAGAGCAATGGAGACAATATTAGGGATCCTCTGCTTCCTGGTAAAAAGAATCACTTCTGTTTTTGCAGGATTATTTTCAAACCCACAATTTCGGCCCATGCAGGGTAGTTCGGGACTGGCTCGTCTAATGTACTTTGACTAGAATCGCCACTTGATTATTCAATGCCACTCCCCCCCCCCCCCCCAATGTTATTTGTTAAAGAAACCTAAATGGCAAGGTGACGGAGATCAATATCAAGATAAAGATATGCAAGTCAAAGATGTAAAACAAAATCAAATCAAGCAAAACAAAGATTTAAATTTATTTTAAACCCTTTGAGTCTATAAAAGCATAAAAATTCTAAACTTTTCATAAGAGCTACTCTAATGAAAGAACCACTCTAATATAAGAACACCTCAAACTCATCTTATTTTCTCCCGTCCTAGTCTGGCCCAAACCACATTCAAATTTTTAAGTTTTCGCACTTGAGAAGCTCTAGATTGTTTTCGAAAGCATAGTTCTTAAACAGCAAAAGTTCTTTTCGTTTATCGTTCTCAAGACGGTCATTCAAACCTTACCAGACTAAAGAAACGTTTTTCGCTAATTTTGGAGTTTTAAATCCCCTTGTGTCTTTAACAAAATCAATAGTAACAGAAATAAAAGCCGGATACCAAGTTATAACAGGAAAAATACTAAACATAACAATAGTATTTCCTTATAGTTTAACTGTAACGAATACAAATTAATCCAAATATAAATATTAATGCTGAGAACTACATGTTATTTGCAAGAATTATGATAGAACAGAGGAGCAATTCTTGTATTCAATAGTCATTAGTGATGTCAAATATTTAGTTAACACACATTTGGTTATACCCCCGGCAGGCTGTTGGATCAAGTCACGAGGCATCAATTTATCAAAACAAATGTTTCTAGCATAATTCGATATACTCATCGCCAAGGCATACCACCGCTAGTAAGAGGAGCGCATTCGATTATCACACATTTGTAATAAGCTCATTAAATAAGACAAAACAGAGTGTTGCTTGAGCGGTGGAACCAATGATTTATCGCAAAAATAAAAGACTGTGTAAGCCGCAATTCCAAACCAGAAACGTAATTAAAACGATTCACGGCATGTCCCCGACTAATAATAAGAGGTACGCCAACGAATTCAATGCACAGTTCATTTTACACCCCAAAACATTGGAAAACGTATAGGAAAATCTAAAAAACAATACACAAATTGCCATCTGATAGCTGAAAGCAATCTACAAAAGATTACGTATCAAATCTACGAAAACCTTCAAAGCTCTTATGACAAATAGTCTATCGCCAATTGTTCTGCAAAGAAATTGGGCTGCATCTTCATTCTTCCACGTCTGACTAATGCAAGATCAAACCTAAATGGTTTCGCAGTTTTAGAAGAAATTATTACTTAAATACGGGATCTGAATAAAAATTTTTTTTCTTCAATAAAACACAACACAATTTATTTCACTTCCATGTAAGTTTACGAACACAAAAATATAAAATAAAATGAATATTTTAATATTGAGCTTCTTCTTATAATTATTAACATAAAATCCTACAAATACACTAAATAAATAGATAAACTATAAGAAAATACGAAGAAAGTTATTTATTTGACAACTCAAAAAAAGTTTGTTATTTAAATTCCTAGTAAACGCCATAGCAACAATCGAGTGCGATGTTTTTTGATACTATCCTCCTAGTTTATTTCATACTCAAACCAATTTTTTACTATACTAGCAATTTTGGATTAAACTAGGTAGTAAAGTTTAACTAGTGTTTACTAGTTTTTATACATATCGCCCATTATGTCTATAGAAAAGATGATCATTCGTTTCTAACCTAACTGAAAATATTACAAAGGACGATGTATAATTAACTTGAAAATGTAAAGTTCTAAGACAACTGCCGCTTGATTTTTTTTCTAATAATTTTTACTTTTTTTGTTATCAAATAAAACAAACTTGAAACAATGGGCGATATGTATAAAAACTAGTAAACACTAGTTAAACTTTACTACCTAGTTTAATACAAAATGGCTAGTATAGTAAAAAATTGGTTTGAGTGTGAACTAAACTAGGAGTATAGATTAAAAAACATCGCACTAGGTTGTTGCTATGGCGTTTACTAGGAATTTAAATAACAAACTTTTTTGAGTTGTCAAATAAATAACTTATTTGTTATATATCTTCGTATATATTTCCAGTTTATCTATTTATTTAGTGTATTTGTAGAATTTTATGTTAATAATTATAAGAAGAAATTCAATATTAAAATATTCATTTTATTTTATATTTTTGTCTTTTGTGTTTGTTTACATGGATGGAAGTGAAATAAGTTGTTTTATTGAAGAAAAATATTCTTTATTCAGAACCCGTATTTAAGTAAAAATTTCTTCTAAAACTTCGAAACCTTTTATGTTTGTTCTTTCATTATAGTCAGACATACAAAAATGAAGATGCAGCCCAATTTCTTTTCAGAACAATTGGCGATAGACTATTTGTCATAAGAGCTTTAAAGGTTTTCGTAGATTTGATACGTAATCTTTCGTAGATTGCATTCAGCTATCAGATGGCAATTTGTGTATTGTTTTTGAGATTTTCCTATACGTTTTTCCAATGTTTTGGGGTGTAAAATGAACTGATTGAATTCGTTGGCGTACCTCTTATTATTAGTCGTGGGCAGGCCGTGAATCGTTTTTATTACGTTTCTGATTTGGAACTGAGGCTTACACAGTCTTTTATTTTTGCGATGAATCATTGGTTCCACCGCTCAAGCAACACTCTGTTTTGTCTTATTTAATGAGCTTATTACAAATGTGTGATAATTGAAGGCGCTCCTCTTACTAGCGATGGTATGCCTTGGCGATGAGTATATCGAATTATGCTAGAAACATTTGTTTTGATAAATTGATCCCTCGTGGCTTGGTGCTACAGGCTGCCAGGGGTATAACCAAATGTGTGTAAACTAAATAGTTGACATCACTAATGACTATTGAATACAAGAATTACTCCTCTGTTCTATCATAATTCTTGTAAATAACATATAGTTCTCGGCATTAATATTTATATTTGGATTAATTTGTATTCGTTACAGTTAAACTATAAGGACATGCTATTGTTAGGTTTAGTATTTTTCCTGTTATAAGTTGGTATCTGGCTTTTAATTTTGTTGCTATTGAATATGTTAAGGACACAAGGGGATGTAAAACTCCAAAATTAGCGAAAAACGTTTCTTTAGTCTGGTAAAGTTAGAATGACAGTCTTGAGAACGATAAACGAAAAGAACTTTTGCTGTTTAAGAACTATGCTTTCGAAAACAATCTAGAGCTTCTCAAGTGCGAAAACATAAAAAATTGAATTTGGTTTGGGCCACACTAGAGCGGGAGAAAAGAAGATGAGTTTGAGGTGTTATCTTTATCTTGATATAAATCTCCGTCACCTTGCCATTTAGGTTTCTTTAACAAATAACATGGAGGGGGGGGGGGTTGGCATTGAATAAAATAATCAAGTGGCGATTCTAGTCAAAGTACATTAGACGAGCCAGTCCCAACTACCCTTGCAATAACATTGACATGGGCCAAAAATGTGGGTTAGAAAATAATCCTGCAAAAACAGTAGTCATTCTTTTTACCAGGAAGCAGAGGATCCCTGATATTGGCTCCATTGCTGTGAAGGGAGGTGATCTTGCACTTGCAGAACTAGCAGAATACCTATGTACGTGCTGAATACCTAGGTGGAATCACCTGGAAATCAAATATCACAGAAAGAGCCAAAAAAGTTACAGTAGCACTATCTATACTCATTGTAAAAAAGCCATGGAAAAATATGGAATCTTGCACCTCACACATCCCAATGATTTTACATCTCGGTGATCAGGCCGATCTTAATGTACGGTGTGATGATATGCTGGACTGCAATTTCCAATGCTTCACCCCAGTAATGCCTCTTCATAATCTACCCTTTAATGTGCTAGATCAACAGATAACATGAAAATCAACTCTTTGCCTCAGCTATAGGGATATGAAGCAGTTGTTCTGGATTTACTTATTCCAAGCATCTGATAGATTTTTGAAATATTGTAGATTCAATATTCCTTTCTTGATCTGTATGAATCTAATTGCTTATTGCTGCTTCAGTTATTATGGTTCTTGATTCCTGATTGGTATTGGACACACACCTCTGGCCACTTGCTGAAATAATTCATTATGACTAGCACATATTTGTACTATCAGTAGCCGGATTTGGTCCAGATACATGCATTGCAATTTTTTCAAATGGGGCTCCCATATTATACTGCCTCATATTACCATAACTTCTTCGTATAGGTCCTTTTGCAGAAGCCATTCCACGACACCATTCCACTACCAATTGACATGCTTCTGACTAATAAAATCTACGTCGTACTTTGTCAAGGGTTTTGTTAATACCCAGGAGACCGCCACTGGTTCCACCATAACATTTCTTTAAAAACTTGAGGCATTTTTATTTTTGGGACTACTACTAACATTGATTCTTTAACTGTACCCTTAGAACTTACAGAGGCTGTTCCATTATGACCAATATGACACTGTCTAGGTTTTTCTCCTTTTTCACCTACGTAAGCCTCACGTCAATAATCTTTTCCTAGCTTTCGGCCCGGTTACAGTGCTTGCATTCTACCTGCCATTCGTTAACATTTCCATGTGCAGTTCCTGTTCGATGTTTAATGTCAAAATCATAAGCCTGTAAGCGTTGGATCCATCATGCTCCCTACCCCGCCGGGTATTTAAATTGTAATAAACAACTCAATGCTCCATGATCACTACTTAAATGGAACTACAAGTGTTTGTGGAAATGTTTCACACATAGCACTATAGCCAGCAATTCTTTGTGAGTTGCACAATGATTTTTTTCTCGCTTGGACAGTGTCTTCGAGTAATAAGGTATTGCTTTCTCTTTCCCATCAATTTCATAGATTTCTTTTCCCCTCCTCCTATACTATCATTGCTGGTATCTATATTTAATATAAATTTAAGATTGCATAGGATAAACCAGAACTGGTGCAGATCATAATCTTAATTGAAGTTCCATAATTGCATCGTCTTGCTTTTCGGTCTATTCAAATGCTTTATCTTTTCTTGGAAGCTTATGTAGGTTCTTAGCAATATAATCAAATTCTGGTATAAAACGTTGGTATTATACAATCCTTGAAAACTGCAAAGCTCCGATAAATCTTTTAATTTTAAAATACAACAAACTAGAAGTTTCTATCTTTAATAGAACCGAATTTATGAATGTTTTAAAAAGAACTCGATTAGCCAAAAATCACGAAATTCTCGATATTTGGAACCGCTATATTTTCCAAAAAAAAAAATCCTCGAACACGTATATATCGAATAATCCTCGAATACGTATATCTTTTTATTCGTAGTAAATTTTTTTAAAAAATATCAATGCGTTAGAAATATTCACGAGTTTCACATGACAAAAATATTTGTTAAAAATTTTAAGGGTAGCTTTCTCCATTAGTTTTAAGTTTTAAAAAATTTAAAATCGATTTTTCGATTTTTTTAAATTTATTTCAAAATATACACCTTCAATTAATTCTTACCGCGTGATGGAAGTAGTATCGATGTGAGTGCTAGAGGGCACTGTAGGCAAAAAACACAGTTTTCACGCAGTTTTAAAACTTTCTGATTTTTTTTCTCGGAAATATCAGCATGTAGGCAAATTTTGTATGTGACATTTTTGACTTAAAATTTTTACGTAAATCACTTCTTATTGGCATGGGTCGCGTTAAACCTTGATCCGTCTCATTTGCTAATCGTTTTGCACGTTCCGCATTCCGCCGACACTTGAACGATTATTTAAAAGCCAAAGTGTATAACCACATAAAATTTGAAAAAAAAAAACGTGCAAAGTACATTGAACCAGAAGTAAGAAGCATTATGAACGAACAACAAGTCTGTAAGTGACACCATTCGTTATATGTATTGCATCTCATTGGTTCCGAGTTGTTTACTTTACTCTGAAGATTGGGTCGATTCTGCCTCAGTTATTTCAAGAAGAGTAAATTACTATGTCTTAAAAGTTTACCATTTCTAAAGGTGTCTAAAATTTACTTTTCCTTCACCCGGTTTACGCAATTTGTAAACATTACATGCACGAAAACATATTTCATCTTCCAAATCAGAATAAAAAAAGTCCAAGCGGCACGTATATCCGCTAGAAATAGGTAGATTTCGGGACCAGACAGCTTTGTGTACAAAAAGAATTGGATGTGTCAGATTAGTTCAAATAAAAAATTTAAGTAGAATAGTCCAAGTCCAGAATAATCCAAAAAATTTATCAAACCAAACTAAATACATTAACGGAAACTACTTTATCAATGCGATTTCGGAACAGTTTTATTTAATTTGGTTAAAACTACTTTTAATAACATATTAAATCCACCAAAAAGCAAATAAACGTTCTCACAACGTCACACCTACAACACCACCACACATATTTTATAATCTAAAATTGTCAAACAACTTTTACACCTCAAATAATTCAAATATCTACAATTTAAGAAGACTTTTGTAAATGTGTAATCAATATGCATATAAGAAAATATTCCTTAATTTAAAACAATAATGACTCAGCTTTGTTTTAATTTTTTTTTAAATTTTTGCGAAAAAATCTAAAAACTGAAAAAAAACAAAAGAAATATTTTTAATATTTTTTCTATGGGATATTTTTATATGTTTATGGAAGTTGTTGTTGTAATTGAATGGAATGCATTAGGTTTAATGCTAATTACATTGAGACCTCTTGGGTTAGAAAGCTAAAAATTTCTGAGGTTATAGTTGAAAAGTTTATCTAAAAGTTAATATGAGTTTAAATAACATTAACTCAAAAATGAGGAAGGCATGGCCGTTTGCGTTTGTTTTCGTTCTAAAAGCCCTGGTGTCTCAACCTCTAGACTTGAACTATTTTTTTTTAAATTTTGAAAAGATTTATGTTCTAGTTAACGTATGCGCACATATTCAAAAGTGAGATTGGCCATTTTCAACCAAATCAAGGACAACAAAGTTTATTAAATTTTTAAAACAGCTGATTTTTCAAGAACCTTGAACGCCAAGTTGTCATTTGAAAAAAAATGATAGAAATATCTTCTAAATATTCAATATTGATAAATTTTAATAAAATATTATGATTCAAACGGAAGTTATAACGCCCTAGATTTTTCGACTTTTTTGGCTCTAGCCACTTAACCTGTACCCGGATATGGCCAGTTCGCGAACTGGTCCAAACAATTTTTTGCCGCAACGTATACAGAAAAAATGTTCGTTGTAGATCAAGAAATGCGATCGTGAGAGTGCCGGTAAATTCCGTTATAGCTCATATCGTTATATATATATATATATATATATATATATATATATATATATATATATATATATATATATATATATATATATATATATATATATATATATTTATATATATATATATATATATATATATATATATATATATATATATATATATATATATATATATATATATATATATATATATATATATATATATATATATATATATATATATATATATATATATATATATATATATATATATATATATATATATATATATATAATATATATATATATATATATATATATATATATATATATATATATATATATATATATATATATATATATATATATATATATATATATATATATATATATATATATATATATATATATATATATATATATATATATATATATATATATATATATATATATATATATATGAAGGCAACGCAAGTTTTAAAACAACAATGGAAACTAAAAAAAATCTACTACCCCAAAAATCAAAACATAAATAGCAAAATGTTTTGAAAATTTCTTCCGATAAAAGACTGCAGAGAAAAAGTGCAGATCGTTGATAAAAATGTTATGTTCGAATACTTTATTGAAAAGTGTGAAAAGTGAAAATATAAACAACTAAAATAAAGTTACGGACGGTAAATCCGCAAGCGAAGATATTAAAGTCTTTACATTTGGGCAACGTATACGTATACGATGTTAGTGTATACGTATACGTATACGATGAAGTTTAAGAGTAATTTAAATTATAAAATGGTTCATGATATATTTTGATTAATTAAACAAACGATTTTTAAATTTAAAACCATGCAAGTAATATTTTTAATGTGTTTATATTAATTTATGAATTAGTTATTATTTATTTATAATGTTTAACAATGTCTTTGTTCACTTTGTCCAATTATAGTCAATTTGCCGCTCATTTTATATTATGTAAGAAAATTATTAAATTAAAAAATTAAAATTCTGATGATGCCAATTAGGCGAAATATTAATTAAATAAATCTTAAAAGTTAAAAACAGAAGCTGAGACCGTGTGTTTTTTTACAAAAAAACTACTACAAATTAAATATATTATCAGCATTTTTACAATACTACTAATTGTATACGATGTTAACAACTATACTGTAGGTAACGAATATTTTTATACAGAAATGCGATCCATTTCTATACGATTTTTAATTAATGAATCTATAGAATATATTGCATCCAAAATACGAAAAACTAAATATACTTTCTAGAAGAAAACAATAAAATGAACTTTCGATCTTTACAGAAAAACCCGGTTTTCAGGACAAACCCGGTTTTTGTACGGTATGTAAAAATCAATAAAAACCCGGGTAACCGGTTTAGTTTTATCCGATTTACAAGCCCTACTCAGACATGCTTTTGCGTCCAACCAAAGAGAACGAATATATGAATACTGTTATTTTAATTAAACTTCTACGTTGAATCTCATCCATAGCTGTTGATAGTGGATTAGAATCTTGTCCATAACTACAGAAAGGTTCAAAAATGCCACTATACTGGAAAAACGTTATTAATTTGTTGCAACTTTTACGGTTGTTGGTTCATAAATTTAGATAATAGTAAACATTCTCTATTCTTTAATCACCCGTAACGGGATTCCACATTACGACACATTTAAGGTTGGTTATATTGATAAGTCTGTTTTCTTTCACTACCACCAGCAATGTACAAAAAACAATTTTTTTTTATATTTTAATATTTATATATTTAAATTTTCTTTTATTACTTTTGATTAAGCAGGTGATTAACAAACTTTAATAACTAACAGAATCTGTCTAATTTTTTTTTTATTTTCAAAACAGCAAATTTATATCTCAATCTTTTTAGCAGAAAATAAAATACCAGTTAATTCTTCAGGAGTTAAAAATAGAAAAATAGGCCAATTAAATCAGAAAAATGTGCTTTGGGCAAGCTCCTGATCTTGTAGGGTATTTCTATTCAAAAATCGTCGTTTATTGTTTATTTCTTTTAATTAAAAACGAAATCGAACGCAGAACAAGATATTTCCTGTGAGTTGCAGCTATAGCTTTTCATTGACCCGATATACTATCTGGCATTCTCAAGTACAGAAGTAACCGATCCGGAGGTGTTAATGTAGATATTTTATCTAATATATGAAGAATTTGATGTTCAGCACTATCACCAATCGATGATAGAACTAAATGTTGCATTGCCTGGCCTTTTTTAATATCATCTTCAACTGCAGTTATCGAATCACTCAATTCATTCATATCTTTTTCTAAATTATTCATCTTAAAAAATGGCAGGATCTATGTAATGGAAATTGGGAAATGGTTGAAGTTAAAGATACTGAAGAACTTGAAATAATTGACATCGACACTTGTTCTGCTTTCTCATTATAATTAATTAACGAATTGTCTGGATTTGATTTCCATAAATTTATTTGATTAAATTTTGACTTTAATATTTACTGTTAACATTGATTATGTTATTTAAAATTTATAATTTTGAAAAATAAAATTTAAAAAAACTTATTATACAAAAACTTTTTTTAAAATCGCGAAAATAACGAATAAAACTAATTTATTTTTCAGAAAATTTTCAACGATAAAAACAATGCCTGCTATAATTAAAATTTTTAATTTAAATGTTCGCCACAGAGCAAGTAATATCTAGATTATTATCTAGATCATCAGAATACCTTTTATTATATTACAAAAAAAAACACATAGTATAGATAGGATTACCCGAAATTCCGCATTATTAACTACAAGAATAAAAGATCTTCGGGTCAGCTGTTTGAATTTAATGTTATATATAACTATAATGATGTAATGAATTAAATATTTAATTTATATAGTGATTCACTTAAATGTGGGATGAATCATTTAGAATTGTGAAACAAATCTTGTTTTAAGTCACAACAAATGTTGTTGTAATAAAAGGAGTTAAAAAGGAATACTGTTTTTGTATAAAACAAATAAAATGTTTTTGAATATTTTCGTTGATAGGAGTTGGTCGTGACAAAGCTCAGGTAGCTGAGAAAAGTGATAACATAGTTGGGCACTACTTGTTACTCAACCGAGGAGACCGAATCCGCAAATCCTAAAAGAAATAGTTGAATTGACAGCAATATATAGCAAGCTGTATAAACAAAAAAGAAAAAGATGTTGAAGTATTATATTATCGATTTTAACTATTGTCACTTGCACCCGTATGGGGAACGAAGTCCTATGCTTGGGAGCCCTTTGCAGCAAAAGCAACTTGAAACTGATGGTAGATTTGAGTCATTATCGCATTTTACACTCATCAGTTTCCGCCAACAAAAATAAACACAAAAAATATCTAATGCTCTTACTGGAAAGTGCCCCCAAGCAACAGTATTCAATTTCAGGTACTAGGATGTCAACATTTGCTATTGGGGAAATTCAAAAAATAGTAAAAATGGTGTAGAAAAATTGGTATAGCTTTTCATACCAATGTAATGGGTTGGAAGGAGAAAAATTAATGGGGAAGGGGCAAACTAAAACAAACCGCAGTTGGGTAACCGCAGACTGATGAAATTAATCTTAAGCGCCTCTTATATAACTGCAACACGTTAGTATGGTAAGCATATTTTGATGATTAATTAAACCAACCAGGGTGAGAGTGAAATTTTATAAAAAGTCCGAAATCCCTAACAAGTGAACATATGTGATTATTTATTTACTTTAACTTTAGTTTTATATATTAATGTTATTTCTTATTATTTTATGGAATGTTGTTTTTATTTTCATATTTAATGATAATTTTTTTACTGGTTTTTTTCATTTTTATTATATTGCCAATGTTTGTATTCGGTTAAAAATTTAAATTTGATGCACTCAACAATGGGTTAGCTATGTGTTATAAATATTATTCGTCCCTGTACCTTATTACAAAATATTTCTTCTAATATTATTCCTCTTTCTTTATCGATTTTATAAAAATTTTACTTCTATAATATTCAGTTGCTATTATTTTCTACACATTGTAAAAATTATGTATGACTATTTTATATAACAATACTGTACCACTGTTAAATTATTACTGCGTAGTTTTTATTTTATTTTTCTATTAGATAAAATTACTTAATTTCCTGTTGCGTCTTATTTGGTTTTGTTATCTTTAGATATTTATTTAGGTGTTATTCAATTACATTGCGTTAGTGGAACCACTTGCTAGTAATAAAAATCATCAATTAATTTGTTTACATCACACTCCATAATCTTTACAATATATTTAGAAAATGTGAAATTTGTTAAATAAATTCGTATACTTTTTTTATTTATTAATTAATTAATTTTTATTTACTTGGTGATGCATTTATATGAAAGTCCAAAAGGTCTGACTGAATGATCCGTTTCACGCGTCGAAATTTTGCTCATACAAAATATACCATTATAATCGACGACGTATTACACATTTTTGTCATTTTTATATGGAAAAATGTCCTTAAAATGTAAATAATGAGTATAAAAATTAAAGTATTCCATACATTACTTTTGTTCAAAGCTCTCCGTCATATATTCATGATATTTTATAATACATTCATCAGTTAATAGATGCGCTAGTTAGTCAAGTTAGCGCGTAGTTAGTCAAAATTAATTTTTTATTGTAGTTACATATAAAACAAAAAAAATTACATACAAATTTTAGACAATTTTTGATTCGCTTTTCTGATCTACAATATTTAATTATTTGCATAATTGAAGTTCAAAATTTAAAATATTGATCAAAGTATAAAAAATTGATCAAATGTAATATAAAAAATCAGACAAGTGCGCCGTGAATGTAAAGAACACAATATCAAAATGATTGGCATAAAGTTGTGTTGTAAAGGGTTTATATTGCCAGACCATAGACACATAAAAAATAAATGGTTCATCGTATACATCAATAGTATATGTGAATCTCATTTAAATTGGCCGAAATGATATAAAAAATATTACTTTAGGTTAAATGTTATCCATAGCCGTTTAGCTAAGGAACGACTCAATGGTTGTATAGTAAATTAAGTTTTTATACGCCTATATATTAAAATGGTTTAACTTTAGTACTGTGATTTGCGGCCGTCACAAGTCTCACATTTTAGCCATATATTTTGTTGTCATAGCTACGTCCAAAGAAGCAAAAAACATTTCCTTTTGTTTAAATTCTATAAAAAATACAAATTTTAATCAAAGCAACCCGTAAATTCTAGATTTCATAATCCAATTAAAATAGTTGTTATCATTTGTTGTCATATTTATACAATAGTTTGGAAAAAATAACAAATATTTTGTCAAAGGTAACTTGTTCCACATATTTTTATTTCAAACTTTATGCAAATTTATAATTTTGATTTACACATTTTTTTTTTGAAATATTTTGCTTGCGGCGAATAAAAAATAGTATATGATGCACGGACGTAAGCTATTTTGTGGTTGCAAATCTCGACTAGCGCTTCGATTTGCAAACTCCGAATACGTCCAAAATCTTTAGCTTTACATCCTAGCATCATAATGTACTATTTATCCTATTTATCCAATCGATAAAATTTGTATAAAAAAGTCAACACACAAAACATAACACAAAATTTTGATTTTGACAGTCACAATATTGTTCTTGCCAGAATCACAATATTTTTTAGATTCTACACAACTTTGGTATTTTGGAATAAGTAAGAATTTCATAATATTGTCTAAATTGACAATATTGTGATTACATTTATGTGTTCGGGAATAGGGCCTCATATTTATAAAAATATGGACTGAAATCTCAAGGCTCTGAGATATCAAACTGTGTTAAAGTTT
This sequence comes from Diogma glabrata, assembly GCA_963693315.1. Classification (NCBI taxonomy): domain Eukaryota; kingdom Metazoa; phylum Arthropoda; class Insecta; order Diptera; family Cylindrotomidae; genus Diogma; species Diogma glabrata. Next base: position 143,402 of record CAVNZG010001599.1, read on the forward strand.
TATTATTCAACTTTCGGCCAAAAAACTTTTATAAGACATTTGTATTAGTATTGGGCAGATATGTATATATAAACCGTAAAAGTCTTTGCAAAACTACATGTAATTTATTTCGGATAATAGTATATTACATATCTAGAGTTGTAAATAGCATTTTACATGCGAGGGAAAATATTTCGCACGAGACGCGCGTCTTCACAAGCATGGAAAATGCTTTACAACTCGAGATTTGTTATATACTTTTTTTTACAATCATTGTTTTAATGCCCAAACGCATATAATTACTTGAAAAAATGAACTACTAATTATAAATTAAATGCAAATAGTTTACAAGTTATTATTCTGTGTCAAAATGAATTGAAATATTTAATTTTTAAAAATCAAATTTTTCTTTAAATAAAAATTTTTCTTTTTATTAAAAGTGTGCGGTGATATATATATGAAAATCCATTACCGCACACTTTTTTTTACTTACCGCACGCTATTAGAAATAATCAATTTACATGTCATGGATAGTGTGATGTAATATATAATTTACTGTGATAGGAGTACAAAAAAATGTATTACAAAATAATGACGAAATATCAACACGTTGTCGGGAAATTATAATATATCATAAATTAACATAATAAAATAAAAGAAGCTAGGACACACTTGACAAACTTCTCAAAAACCTCTTCATTTAGCGTTCAACAATTTCAACTTTTCCAAAAAAACAACGTCGTATCTACCCATGTAAATAATATTTATTAGTCCAGAAAACTTCCCAGAGATTTTTTTCATTTGGTTAGATACTTATGTTCTATAATTACAACTAAAACAAGCTGACCTAGCTCTTCCAATTACTCCAGCGACTTTAAATTTCCGGTATCGAACTCATTCCGTTCGGTTCTTACCATTCACGAATTCACGACTTTCAACGTTGGAGTTTCGACATCGAAGAGTTGTTTGAAAAACTTTTTGATGGACAACCTTTGCAAAAAAAACACTATAAAACAAAAATTAAATAATTTATGATTTTCTGGCATTATTGCCATTTACCAGGTAAAATCGGTATCAATTATTATATCTGACTATTATATGTCTTCTTTCTATGTTGGCCATGAGTAACAGCCCTAGGATAAAATAAAAAAGGGAAACTGAGCACTTACAATAGAGTTAACTTATTAAATATTGAAATCAATGGATCTGCTTCCACGTGATCAAATAAAAAGCGGTATCCAGACATATTTACCCACAGCCATTTTAGAGTACTCTTTAAGGCTTACATTAACTGTAAAAGCGTGGGACAACTCGAGCAACAGAACTAAGCGTTACCTCACTGAAAGAAAAAATTCGGTTATTGCAACCTACTTTGTGCCAACCAAATTTTTCCTGTCACAATAACTTCAAATTCGGTTGTCGCAAAAGTCACACTTGAAGGCACAACAACCGAGTAAAAAACACAACAACCAAATGTGATTTCATCGTGACCGAATAATCAATGTGCCAACCGAATGGTAAAATTTTTTCTTCCAGTGCTTCTAATTTATAAACAAGAATTAAGGGTGATAGCCAGTCTCATCTCTGGTCACGTTCTTTTAAAGTGTCACTTAAAAAAGGTTAACATAGTATAGTGTCAATGCTTGTGATCGCACTTGGATATTCGAAAAAACTAAATAAATATTTTATTAATTTATATTTTGAATAAATATTAATTTTTGATAGAAGTTTTATTGTCTTGTCTTTTTTTTTCTAAAGATACCAAAGCACAAATTTGTCGTTTATCAATAAATTATTTTTTCAAGAGGAATATACAGTATGTTATCTGGTTGGTTTAGTTTCAGGCACCGAGTTATTAATTTTAATTTGTTTGACATATTATAATCTCTGAATTGTTCTGCTTTGACGGTTCTTGAATCATTAACTAATTCATTAAAGCAAGTCAAACGAGTATAAAGCATTATTTTGACTTGCTTCCAGTTTATAATTAATACTCTTTTATTCGCCTACATATTAAAGTGGTACTTTATTACTGTGATTTGCGGCCGAAAGTGTCACTTTTTAACCATATATTTTGTTGTCATAGTGACGTCCAAAAAAGTAAAAAACATTTGTATTTGTATAAATTCTATAAAAATAGAAATTTTATCAAAGCAACCATTAAATACAACATTTCATAATCCAATTAAAATTATTATTATTATTTGTTGTTATATATGTTATATATATTTGTTGTTATATACATACAATAATTTGGAAAAAATAGCAAATATTTTGTCAAAGGTTACTTGTTTAACATATTTTATTTAAAAATTTATGCAAATATTTTGCTTGCGGCAAATAAAAAATAGTTTATGACGCACGGACGTAAGCTATTTTGGACTTAATGTGGGTGCAAATCTCGGCTAGCGCCTCGATTTTCAAACTCCACATACGTCCACAATCTGTAGCTTTACAATCTTTAAGGTACTATTATTAGTTTTTTTTAATCAAACTATTTAAAAATACAAAATTAGAAAAAACACCAACATTTTTTATATTAGAACCTCTCTTATTTTTTCTATTGTTATTCAGTTTCAGTTTCACTATGATGCACAGTAAACCAAAGTTTTCACTAATTTTGTTCTTTGAAGTTTTTACAATCGGCTTGTACTGTTTTCAATATTACTTGTATCATTTACGAATTTTGCTTACCTTATAACAGTTTGTGATATTATTTTGATAATAAAGAGGAAAAATAATGTAATTGAGGAATAAAACTGCAAGAATAAAAGTTGGACCAACAATAGAGTGTTGTGTTCCAAATGAATACATCTCAACCGGATTTCCAAGAATCGTAGTTGCTGATAGCTGACTGTAATTAAATAATTTAGAATCAGAACAACTTCTAGTTTTTAATTGTTGTTTTCAAAAATAAAACATTTACCTAGCTATTAACGACAAAGCAATTGGAAAGACTTGCATTCGCCTACCACCCAGTAAGTAATCATCAGTGGATTTAGATGATTTTTTGTCAAAGAACCCAAAATAAATTCCAATTAATGATGAAATGGTCAACGTAACTATAAATATAATGTAATCCATAATTCCAAAATTTCCAGAATGATGGCTTTCGGTTATATTCACGAACTCAGTTATATTCATAATTCAAATTTAATTATTTTGATTAAAGCAACACAAATCGAACAACAAATCTGTTGATACAAAACTATTAAAATGAATATTATTATTTGATTTTTAATATTGTGGTTTTTAGTCAATTAAATAAAGCGTATAGGTAATATTAGGTGGGGATGAAAAAAGCCGGAATATTTCATAGAAAATAAATCTTTTAGAATAAAATTGGAACCACAAAGACAATTAAAAATTGCTATTAACATGTGATAAAAATTTATGAACCAATCGTCGTTCATGCTTTACGTACAGATTGCTCTTATCTCAATTCTCCAAACCTAAATTCTTTAAAATAAACGCTGGTCATTGTTTTTAATTTGTCATTGCTGGTCATTGTCTTTAATTATAGCAAATTGCAATTAGGGCATGGTCGATTAATCGATTGGGACTAAATATCGATTAACGATTAATATGAAAATTTTAACACCGATTAATCGATTAAATAAAATTTTCACTAATTCTAATATTTTTATTAATTTTTTTTAAACAAATACATATATAAATAATACGTATATCATATTTAAAAGTTCAACGCTTACAATGACATAAGATTAAACAAAAATTTAATAGCTATCTATGTATTAAGGGCGTAAAGTAGGTCTTTTTTGCCTAAGAGTTAAATTGTTGCTCTAGGCGTTAGCCTAGGATCTGTATCTCCCTCTCTGTCTTTGTAATTTTCAGACCTTACAAAATTATGTGTTTAAAAATATACTGTACTAACTGAAAATGATAAGAAACAAGCTGTTTCCTTCAGAATGGAAAGTAATGGAGTTCAATGTACTTCAAACCATAGTTTACTGTTTGGATTCATAATAAAAATATTACTTAAGGCAAAGTAAAGATTTTTGCATTGGGATCAAATTTTGTTATTAATGTACTTTGTGGTTAGTTCATAGCAACTAGAAAAGTAATTCGTAAGAAAAAGAGAATACATCTCTAGACAATAAACTTTTTCACAATTCGGTACAAAATTCGTTAAATAAATTTGTAAATGTTCAACATTTGCATAAATTTAGATTAATCGATTAATAATTTTTTTGTTCGATTAATTGAACAATTTGCGAAATGATCAATTAATCGAACAATCGATTAATCTAACCATGCCCTAATTGCAATAATGAAAAGATGAATAATAAAGATAGAGTGTTCCACTGACCACAATAAATGTTACCATATTTTGGTTTATTAACAGTCATAGTGATATGCTTTCAGTGGCGGATTTATAGAGAGGCAATGCATCCTCATTGAATTTATATTTAAGTACCTATCAAGGTGTTGAAAACAGGCTTATTTATAGGTGTAAATAAGTATTTTAAGAATTGGAAGTCTGAAATTAGTTTTTTGTACGAGTAAACCGTAAAATGCACTTTTACGATTCAAAAATTGTTCGTAAAGCAGGCTTTTTGCTTCGATCTGAAAGAACTAAGTATTCATGAGCTAAAAGTGAAATTCTTATTCCACTTTTTTTGGCATTTCTCGACGTTTTAGGACCTACTGATTCTAAACAAGCAAAAAAATAAAGGATGTCTGTCTGCCGGCCGGCCGTCACAACCTACGAAATATAGAAAACCGCTGCACGGATTTCAAAAATTTTTTTTCCTATAAATTGGTTTGTTTACTCAATGGGAAGAGCCGAAAGGACGATGTGCTCGGCAATTGTACCGAAAGTGTGTCAAAAAAATCGTCAAGTATTTCAAAACAAGGAAATTTGCATATTTTTTGCTTGAAAAACTTTCATTTTAGGTGATTACGAGTAGGAACATTGAATTTGGAGAAATCTTGATGGTCGGGATTGGTATGTGAGACCAAAATCTAGATTCTTGCATTATAAGGTGGTCAAAAAAATGTTGTCAAGTGTGTCAAAAGAAAGATTTTTATTTATTTTTTACCCAATTTTTTGGAAAAAAATAAAATTAATTATTAGTTTGACATGAAATTTTATTATTATTATTGAGAATTATGGCATTACAAGTTTGTCAAAAAAATGTTGTCAAGTGTGTCAAAAAAATGATTTCATTTATTTCTTTAGATAATATTTTGGAAGAAAAAATTTAGCTTTTTTTACGTAACTGAACATGGAAATTTTTGAATTTGTTATAGTTTTTGAAATATTTTTGGAATTTTGAAAAACTTTCAATTTTTGATTTTGTAAGAATTTTTGGAATATTTATAGAATTTTGAAAAATTTTAAATTTTATTATAATTTTTATAATTTTGGAAAAAGTTTCAATTTTTGATATTGTTTTAATTTTTGCAATATTTTTAGAGTTTTGGAAAAAGTTTGAATTTTTAAGAATTTTTGGAATATTTTTAGAATTTTGAAAAACTTTAAATTTTATTATAATTTTTATAATTTTGGAAAAAGTTTCAATTATTGATATTGTTATAATTTTTGCAATATTTTTAGAATGTTGGAAAAAGTTGGAATTTTTGAATTTTTAAGAATTTTTGGAATATTATTAGAATATATAAAAAGTTTAAATATTTGATTTTATTCTAATTTTTGGAATATTTTTAGAATTTTGAAAAAATTTTCAATTTTTGATTTTGTAAGAAATTTTGGAATATTTTTAGAATTTTGAAAAATTTTAAATTTTTGATTTTATTATACGGCCATTCCGCAGTGACGGGTGTTGCATTTGTACGCATTTAAACTGATATAATTTCCAAATTAGAACAAAAATCTCTGTGTTTTGAATATAATTCAATTCATTTCAATGATTTCTTAAAGTAAAACAAAAACGCATTTAGAATTATTCAAGCGTTTACATGTAATAATAGATTTAAGCCCTGTGACGGGTGTTACGAGTACTCTTACAAAATATGATATCTTGTTGATCAATCATTAGAGTTTAGCTAAACTAGAAATTTTTGTCACAAAATTAATAGCTAGGTTGTAAGTTAAAGAATCGTCCGTTCCTATACTCTAAGTATTTTGTTTATATATTACTTTTTATATTTTTCTTTTACAAAAAAAGCTTGTGACGGGTGTTACAAGATTTGTGACGGGTGTTACGAGTGTAAATTAAACAAATTCTTAAGTAAATTTTGAAACTTTCTTTATTATTTTGGACTTTTATGATTATTTTTGTCTCTAAACAAAAGAAATTTTTGGGAGTTTGAACTCCCTGTAAGACCATATGAAATGGAATTTCCAGTCAAGTATCTGAAATAGTGCTGTTTTTGCAGTTGAGGTAGCATCTTTAAAGTATTCCATTATTCCATCGGTTCTTTTACTCGTGTACTCTACTTCAGTGCTTCTCTAATCGGTACTCTACTTACTAAAGACCATGAATGTCGTTTTCATTGACGAAATGATATTTAACGCGAGAATTTTGGATTTGAAGACAAACATTCATAATAATACCAGAATATGTTGATAAAAAATCACCAAGATTTTATTGCCTGCCAAAGTCTATCCGTCGCAGGTGCACACAGCCGTCGACAGCGCCCTTACCATAACTAGCGGCAAAGAAAGCCTATCCTCCAGTCTCTCACTGTAATAGATACTTGAAATAGTAAATTAATTTTGAACTGGGCATCCGTCTGAAAAAGCTATCAATTTTTTCACACAGGGATATTAGATAGGTGGAACACATAGACACACATAGAGAAACACATATAAGAACGTATTATATTCCTATTGTGCACTTAAAAAATTATAACATTAGTAAAGAAAATTGTAACGATTGTAAGGTGTGACGGGTGTTACACAAATAAATCAGCCTATATTTTAACGCAAAGTCTATTTTAATTCACACGAATATTTTTCAAGGATTGTTTAATCCTATAACCTTACTTTTGTAAGGTCAATACAAAATAAAAGCTAGTCAGCCTCATGTAGGATGAACTTTTCTATGCATTTTGTGACGGGCGTTACAGAAATTTCTGTGTTACATTTTCATCAATAAAATGATTACTACTTACCTGATTGCTTTCAATTTTTTTTTCAACAAATAATAATGAGTCGCAGTATAGACAGCAAATGTGAATGGCGGGTTTTTGAATGTGATTGATGTAAAAATCGTGTTGCTATTTTAGTAAATTTTTCCATGCAATACTTTAAAAGCCGCTCACTTGGCTTGATCAAAATATTATGAAAATCGGCAAAAATATTATAAAAATTCTTTTAAATAATGATAAATTAAAATATAAAGTCTGTTAATTTTCTATGTAAGTATACATATTTGCAAGTAATTTTTTTACTTTCTGGTATCGATTACCGCGGAATGGCCCTATAGTTTTTAGAATTTTGAAAAAAGTTTCAATTTTTGATATTGTTATAATTTTTGCAATATTTTTAGAATTTTGGAAAAAGTTTGAATTTTTGAACTTTTGAGAAGTTTTGGAATATTATTAGAATAAAGAAAAAGTTTAAATTTTGGATTTTATTCTAACTTTTGGAATATTTTTAGAATTTTGAAAAAAAAAAGAATTTTTGAATTTTATATATATATTTAGAATTCTGAAAAAAGTTTCAATTTTTGATTTTGTAAGAATTATAGGAATATTTTTAGAATGCTGAAAAATTTTAAATTTTTGATTTTATTTTAATTTTTATAATTTTGGTAAAAGCTAAAATTTTTGATTTTGTTAAAAAAGTTTGAAATATTGATTTTATTTAATTTGTACACTATGTTTGGAGTTTTGAAAGAAATATGAATATGAGATTTTGAAATATTTTCTCGAAACGCTAAATGAAGAGGATTTTGAGTAGTATCGTAGTTAAAGTTCAACTCGGAATGATTACAAATTCCATAAATTTTTCAAATTTAAATTTGAATAATATTACAAGGCCTACATGATAAAATAACTATTTTTGTTTATCTGCTTTTAAAACCGGTTTTAATTGGGACGAAGCCGGTTTTGTCAAATTCACATTTTTGGCCGGATTTACCGAAACTGGCTTTGTAAGCCCGACGTGGCACACGTGACAGACTTTGAACGTTTACAAATTTTCTTGAAACGGGCAGCAATTTACCAAAATTAATTCAAAATAATTTTCAAAATTAAAAATATTATATCAGATCTTCTATAAAATTCATTTTTGCACGAGTTGTATATAAAGCTCAATTCTGTTTGTATATAAAGTTCAACGCTCCCTGTTTTGCGGTGGCGGATTGCTTCTTTTACTCCCTGGGGATAAAAAATAACAAACCATGACAACAATGAAAAGTTTCATGGAAATAGAATTTTTTACGAGAAGTTCAAACAAATTTGTATAAACACCGCCTACATTGATGAACATTAGAAATTATAAATTTCGTTCTCTATAAATGATTAGATTTAGTTTTGAATTACATAATTATATTGTTAATGTGCAAAAAATAGTATATACACCTCGAGCATGTCATCTCCTTCAGTGATATGAAGCTCTCAGGCTTTGCCCTCGGGCTTCAAACACACCCCGGGATAAAAAACATGCACTTCTCTCCCTTGGTGTATAATCTACTATCGAACATCGTTTCAATTTCAGTGTGGTTATTCTTGGTACGAAAATACGAAAGTTTTAATCCATTTTTTGGAAATTGCTCTTTGAAAAAAGCATAAGTATATGTATAGACATTTTTTAAATGTTTGAGCGAAACTTTCCTGATATTTTGATACGGAAGTAATGTTGCGATCGGTAAAGTTTGAGTACTATGCGTTGTTTTTAAACTACTTAAATGTGATTGACTAAAATTATTCTTTTGATTTACAAAATATCCTGTTGAGAATATAGAAGATAGAATACAGAATATATGATACACCCAATATTAGGAACAATTCTTTGTTGCAAAATTTAAATAATTAATCAGTAACCATTTGATATGAGACATGTGAGACATGTTAACTAACGAAAAACGTTTTTACCTCGCGTAGGAAATGCAATTTTTTCTATGATAGTATATATTATCGATATTTACTTTAAATTATAAAATAAGTTTTTGACAACATCTCATTAAAAACTCATATTCTATTTTTTCATGGTTGCTTTGTTTAAAAAACTTTGTAAAATTATATGAAAAGCCATAGCAACTACAATTTGTTATTCTTTTTACACTGTAGTTGAAAAAGAACCCGTTTTCCCAAGAAATTAAGCGTGATGAAAATAGAATTTCTATATGCTATCATAGAAAAATATTCTCTTTGCTGAAAAGGAAAACAATAGCGCTTTTGATTTCATACAAACGTTTAACAGAGGACTACTAGTTCGTTAATATAAAATATGAACATCAATATTAA